>JADBJO010001301.1:395000-437500 GCA_016801955.1 Conus betulinus
AAACCACATCCCCCTGACTTCCCTCGTTCTGACTGAAAACAACATGTTCGCGATTATTGTTCTTTGAAGATCACAAGCATCTGCCATGGACTGCACAATCATTCATGCCACAAAAACTGACGTTAATGTCTTTAGTAGAATAATGTTGTGTCAGTTTGAGCCTATAGTCACAGCCAGTGCTTTCTAGCTGTAGCAGATCCTGCAATATATATATATATATATATATATATATATATATATGTGTGTGTGTATATATATATATATATATGATAAAAGTAAAACTTAAAACCCGGGATTACAATTGTTTCGAGGGCATTCTCCTCTTCAGATCCCATACCATCCCTTGCTATAGGCCTCAATATATATAGGAGTTGTGAATTGTGTTCAGGGAAAGGAAGAAAGAATTGTGTTGCACGTGTTGTGCGTGGGGGGGGGGGGGGGGGGGGGGGGGGGCTCTGCCAGGGGTTGTGAAATCTTCTTTGCTAATTGTGCTGCGTGAGGGGCTCTGTTAGGGTTGCTATTTTATATTTACTGACAAAAATTTCCATTTATGCCTGCAACTGTCTGTCATTTCAACTCTTGTGTTTAGTGTTGCCATACCGGGCTTACACAAGATTATCCATTTTTCTGTTGTACACAAGCTGCATCTCTTGGTGCTGTTGTTATACGCCGCTGCTCTTTTGACTATTTTCCATGTTATATTAAAGTCTGTATTTGCTGTCTTAAGATACCATACGTGTTTGCTTAATTCCGTTTGGTTTTTGTATTTTTCATACTTGAACGATTGCTTATGGGTTGCATACCTAGTTTTGAATTTATTTCCAGTAATCCCTATATATGTCTCCTTACTATTATCTGTCGTCACAGTAGCTTGGTATACAATGTTGTCAGAGAGGCACTGATTGTTCAGAGGGCATCGCTCCTTGGTAGCGCAATTGCAAGTTTTCCGTTTGTCGTCCTGGGAAGATGAGTGCTGGGGCAAGGTATGTGGTAGTTGGATGAGTGCTCAAACGATCATACACACAAAACTCCACTCCCTTTGTTGAGCAGATGGGACTAATACCTGCCTCTCTATACAGGGAGTGTCCCTAGGGTATCAGCCCGCGTACGCAGAAGAATTGATGCATCCTCTGCCAACATAGGCAGAGAGGCAATAATTATGTGAAAAAAAAAAAAAAAAAAAAAAAAAAAAAAACCGTATATATCAAAAGTGATGTTGTGAGCTAGCTGACAGTAAACCCTGAATTTTCAGCAGAGGAAGAAAGATGCACACTGCATGAATGCGTTTAATTCACAATAGAGACTCTTTGGTCTGGTAAGGGAAGAAAGAGTAGTTTGCTTTTTCGATTGTTTCTTTAATTGTTTAGTTCAGGTTTGATTTGTACTGTATAGTTTAGTGTTATTGCTATTATCTTTATTATTTTAGCGCCATAATCATCACCGTCGTCGAATGATATTCACTATATTGAAGACACTAACAATTTGAGGATTTCCTCGTGAGCGATGAGCTCTGTCTCAGTAAAGGGAGACAAGCATCTGATCACCAGCATGGCTACACCTTTTCTCTCCCCTGCGTCACACTGTCCCTCATATCCTAACTTAATGGGAAAGAAATGTGTGTGTGTGTGTGTGTGTGTGTGTGTGCGAGTGTGTGTGCGTGCGTGCGTGCGCGTGTGTGTATGTGTGTGCGCGCGTACTGGTCAGTACAACACTATGTTAATCTGACAGTAAATGGTTTCAGTCAGTCAGTGCGCACGTACATGCATGTGTGTGTGTGTGTGTGAGAGAGAGAGAGAGAGAGAGAGAGAAACGGGGTGTGTATCAGACATCTTAGTTGTCCGTACAGAGCTAGTCATATCTGTGCAGCATTCCCCACAGAAGAAGGTGGAATGTTCGCAGCCTGAAGACACTGTGGAACAACCTGAGGCCAACTCTGAAGATCCCGTTAGAGATGGAGGCAGATGCTGGTTCTCCTGTTTGCGACAGACGCCGAATACACCCATTGTACAGACTGTGATGGGAAGGCAGCTTTGCCGTCCAGTTCAGAGGTTGTACGTGTCATTGTACTTTAGGGAGAATGCAACTTCACCATTTTCAGGTTGTCTTTTTTATGAGGTCATTTGTGTCAATACACAGCTTTTGGGCACTGTGCAATGCTCTTGAAACCCAGGTACACTTCTCTACAGTCGTTAATGAGTCAAGACAACATGATGTCAGTTCTTTGCCATGATTGGTTGCTTTAACTGAGCGTGTTCCGACAGGTTTTCCTTGTTCTTGTTGTCATTGTTGGTGGTGTTGTTGCTGTGGTTGTTGTTATTGTTATGTTTTTTTTGTTGTTGTTGTTCTTTCTTTTGAAAGTGAACATCCCATGAGGCCCACAAATAGATGACAGAAGTGAACAGAGAGAAGTTAAGTGTTGGACTGCGCTGTCAAACCAGCTTTCACTTTTGGCAAGCAGTAACTTACATAACAAATTCCAGGCAGCGGCTCTAGCTCTGTCTGATTGAAAAGGGATGTGCAGAGAATACGAAAATACTTTACTGAAACAAAAACAGATCAACACAACAGCCAAGGAGCCAATCACACTTATTCAATATACAACACAGCACAGACAGGTGAAGTTTCGACTATACTTGTATCTCCTCAAGACATTGCAGCGTACAGGCATCAATTCGCGCTGAACACCAGTCGTATCACTGACAGCTATCTGGGGAGTATTGTCTTGCTCATGTTATGTGTTACATGTGAAGCCTGATGTAGATATGTTTGTTGACATGTCACTTGTCCATTCATTATGCTGCTGTTATGTGTTGTGTGTGGTGCCTAAAGGGCACATGTTTGTCAAAACTTCACTTATCTGTTCACTATACCATTTTCACTAAGCATTACTTTGCACTTTGTGCATCGTAGTTTGGTTCAGTTTGAGCAGAACACATTACTTTAATAAATAATTCACACATAGCCTTCACCAGGGTCTTTATGTTTCCCCTGCTCTCTATTTCCCTGTGTTTATGTCCCCTCCTCCCCAGTCTCTATGTTCCCCAGTCTACATTCTATGTTCTGTTAATATATGTACTCACCGTTTATGTTCCCCCACCTAGAACTATGTTCCCGAGGGTCTATGTTTCTATGTTCCCTAATCTAGAACTATGTTCCCGAGGGGTCTATGTTTCTGTGTTCCCCAATTTAGAACTGTGTTCCCCAGGGTTTATGTTTCTATGTTGCCCCGTCTAGAACTATGTTCCCTGGGGTCTCTGTTTCCAAGTAAGTTCCGCCAAGTCTATATTCTCCATGTCTATGTCGCCCCAGCCTTATATCCAGTTATCACATACCTTCCCACAACACTCATCCATTGCATTTTGGTCTCTACACATTCACTATTCTCGCTGTTGGAAACTTGTACCTTCTGGTCAGATCTAAATCTATGAAAATCCTTTGATGAGAAGGAACACGAGGAGGAGGATGAGGATGATAAGGATGATGAAGAGGAGGATAATGCTCGTGGTGGTGGTGGTAGCAATGATGACAATCATAACAACATTAATGTTCAAACAGATACTTCTCTCACATGAATGTATAAATATTGTAAGATCTGCTACAGCCAGAAAAAACTGACTGTGACTATAACGATGATGATGATGATGATGTGATGTTGATGATGATGATGTGCATGTCGTTCAGATTTCAGTTTCCCTGTAAACTGGCTGTATGATTGATCAGTACAGGATTTATACCCAAGGGTCCATTTCCCCCTTTCTAGCAAGTGAGTTACTTCCCCTCCACTGTGCTCAGCTGCAACAACACATTAATAAACAATGTAAAGGAAGAGAAGCATCCAAATGGTGCAGTTGAGAAAACTGAACAATAATCAAAAACTGGTATCTTGTATAACTGATCATGTTAACAGAAAAAAAAAAATTCACATAGCTGTGGTATATAGTGCTACAGCTGTGTCAGTTTATGATGTGGTGTGTATGCTATGATGTTTACATACATGTGTTCTATTCAGTGTGCTATATTGCTATTCAATGGCAAATTTTAGTATGGTAAGTTGCGTTAAAAAATATTTGCTGAAATTAAACTAGCGTCAAACTTGTGTGAATCTTGTTCAAATGCCTGCTGTCTGGCTTTACTGTCACTCAGAGCAGACCAACTCATGCCTTGAACCTTGCAATATTTCTTCTCCAGCGCCGCTCATCCTTCACAACACACAAACATCTTTTGGGGTGTATCCATTATTCTTATTAACTTCTCTTTTCTCATTTAAAACATACAAACCACGCCTTGGATGGCAATCATTTCTTCTCATACAAATATGGATCAAATATGCTTATAACATATATCAACATGAATTTCTTATTGCTCACTCAAAATCTCAAACAATACTTTTTGATATCACCAATATTGAACTCTGGTTACCTATAGCGCACAAGTTGCAAACAGCACAGACAGATTCTGAGGCCAAAACCGGGTGAGTGGAAAGATCAAATAATAATGGAACAGATCTAGTTGCAAAGTGAGACGACTGCAGGCGGAAATCTAAACAAATCTTAAATAAATGTTAGAGAACCGCCAAGAGAAACATGGACAAACGAGTTACAAGACAAAACACGAATTTTCATTTTCATTTTCATTGTCCCATTTGTTTTTGTGTCTTGCCTGAAGAAGACCTAAGAGGTTGAAACGCATCATGTTTTGTCTTGTGACTCGTTTGTCCATGTTTCTCTTGGCGGTTCGCTAACATTTTTTTTTAAAAAAAATAATGGAACAGTCAGAAGACAGAGAACAAAGCAGTCAGTAAGGCATATCAGGAATTGTACCAGATTCCAGCTGTCACACATTTCTCTCAGCAAGTGTAAATTGTAATGCAAGCCAATACACATACACACCAATATATATATCATAATTCTATATCACTCATGAAAACACAAATCTGCAGGACTGTGTCATGTGTGCTTTCTGTGCTTTTTTCACCAGCACTCATTTCACAGTCAGAGCAGCCCCCCTCCTTTGCCAATATCCAGGGACAAACTTTTTCCCCAAAACCAGGGACAAGGACTGAATTTCAGGCACATATGTTCAACCTCAGGTATCCTAACCACAATGAAAACAAGGTAAAAGCTTACCTTTCTTCACACTATGTACAACCCCTACATAGGTCTTGTGGGAAGTTAGTGAGACATATCAAGAGATCAGTGATATGTGCTCTTCAAACCTCACAGCTGGTTGTATCTATGCAGAGTCGTTGCTAAGATCAGGATCTAATCACCTGCCTTCTCTTGCTTTCCTAATGTTTTGATGCCACTTTCACTTTATAACCTCTAAACTTTGTGTGAGTGATCAATACGCATGCATGCTGGTCAGTTCAGCAATGTGTGGGTCATTCCAATAGTTTTGGTAGTCTCAGCTACCTCTAAACTCCACTCTATGGCATTCCCCCTCCTTTTTTTTCCCCAGACATGAAATAAAGCAAGTGGATTCCTAGGACAGGCTGCCAATGGTCTGTCAGTTCCCAGGACAACTGCGAAGTCCAGAACTGATTTGCACTGTTACACTTTCCATCATGTGAATTCCAGTCATAGTACTCATACTCTCAGTATGTCATCCATTTCACACTGTTTGTGTTACACTTTCCATCATGCAAAATTCCAGTCAATTCTTAGCACCTGTTGTCCATTGCACAATGATACATTTTCCATCCTGTGGATTTTTATCACACTCAAAGCATCTACTATCCATTTCATTCTGTTATACGGTATGTCATCCAAATTCTAGTCACACTCTGCATCTGTTGTTTATTTCACTTGTTACACTCTCCATCAAGTGAATTTCACTCACACTATCAGCATATATCATCTGTTTCACATTGTAAGGACATGCTCATATTAACAGTGTAAAGGATGTTCATACTAATATGTAAAATGTGTACACTTATACTAACACTGTAGGCTTTTCATTCATACTATCAGCATTCATCATCTGTCTCACATTGTAAGGACATGTTCATACCAACACTGTAGGCTTTTCACTCATACTATCAATCCATCATCTGTTTCACATTTGTAAGGACATATTCATACTAACAGTGTAAAGGATGTTCATACTAACAGTGTAAAATGGGTACTCTCATACTAACGCTTAGGCATTTCACTCATACTATCAGCATGAGCATCCCTCATCTGTTTCACATTGTAAGGACATGTACATTCTAACAATGTACAATATGTATGCTCATGCTAACACTGTAAGGCTTTTCACTCATACTACTATCAGCATCCCTCATCTGTTTCACATTGTAAGGACATGTTCATACTAACAGTGTAAAGGATGTTCATACTAACAATGTAAAATGGGTACGCTCACACTAACACTGCACATTAACACTAATTCCAATTGGTTGCCATCGGTTACTGGCTGCAAATCATGTGCACATCATTTTGTTCTCTCCTCCCGTGGGCGATGATGATTTCCATCCACACTGACCACAGTCAGTGCACGCCAGCTCCACTCACCAGTCTGTTTGGTCACACCGATACAAAGATAGAGGGCTGGCAGTCCACCAGCCTTTATTAAAGATATCGGCACAGTATCTGCACATGCTCTTCATTCACAATGGCATGAAGAGAGATTAACAATAATTCAACGCCCATCCTACGCTGAATTTGAGAAGATAAGTGACTGCTCACTGTTCCTTTTCATTGTCCAGAATGTTGTTTCTCTTGCCTGAAGAAGACCTAAGAGGTTGAAACGCGTCGTATTTTGTCTCATAACTTGTTTGTCCATGTTAACCGATGAAATTGCTTAAAACTGCTTTTAAAACTGATAAGAATTGTTCAAAGCTGAGCCATGATTTTTGACAAATGGAGTAAAAGCCATTTGAACTAAGAGGACATGCAGGTTTACAGGTGAGTGACTATGAGCACAAGATGGGTATGTAGAGCTAAAGAAATGGGGTTTGAGAATCGTATAAATTTCACCATGTTCCTCATTCTCTATATGAAAAATGCCCCGGCCCTAGATCTACATCTACGTTATGATCTATGGACTGCTTTGATGGACAGTAATAATTATGTACTAAACATCCAGCTGACATCAACTGGATGTGTCTGAGTGAGTGTGAGTTGCTGTGTCCAGCTGACATCAACTGGCAGTCAGTGACTGGCTAGCTTTAGTATTTAAATACAGCCTCACACTTTCCTTCATGTGAATTCCCGTCATACATAATATAATCACCAAACGTTTGTCATCAATTTCACACTGTCATACTTCCCATCATATGAATTCCTGGCATACTTTTCACCACGTGTCATCTATTTCACATTTCCTTTCCATGACTTACTGTCATATTATCACCATGTATCATCTATTTCACTTTGTTTTCCATCATTTGAATTCCAGACTTACAATTACCACTATCTATTTCACACTGTTATATTTACAATCACCATCTATCATCTACTTCACACGGTTATATTTTCCACCATGTGAATTCCAGTCTTATAATCACCATCAAACTTCTGTTTCACACTGTTGTATTTACAATCACCATCTATCATCTATTTCACACATTTGTTATTTTTCACCATGTGAATTCCACACTTATAATCACCATCAAACTTCTATTTGACACTGTTATATTTTCCATCATGTGAATTCCAGCCTTACAGTCACCATCTCACAATATTCCACACTGTTCTATTTTAAATCATGTGAATTCCAATCATTGATCATGTGAATTCCAGTCTTACACTATCTTTTATTCATATTGTTACATTTTCTATAATGTGAATTCCAGTCTTACTATCATACTCTATCATTATTTCAGACAGTTTTTTTTTTTTCTTTTTTCCATCATGTGAATCCCAGTCTTACTACCATCATCTATCATCTGTTTCAGACTGTTGTTTTTTCCCTCATGTGAATCCCAGTCTTACTATCATCATCTATCATCTGTTTCAGACTGTTGTTTTTTCCATCATGTGAATTCCAATGCCCTACTGCAGGATCTGTCAGGCATTCTCATGATCTGAACCCTGTATATTCCACAAGTGTCCAGCTTAATCACTGTCTTACTTTTAACTTTTAGTTACACATCTGAACCCCCATGTTCCACATGGGTCGGATCTTAGCTATGTACGTCATCAAAATTCTTAATTCCTGTTTAGTACCCCTACAATTTGCAACAAAGGCCTGGTACTCTTGACACAAATCAGTAACTGTCTCCACATGCATAGTGTCAAATATATATGGGAATACTGTTCAATGCATTTCCACAACATTTTCTTTTTCCACCAAAAACCAAAAAATCCCCAAAGAAAATAAATCTACATCAAAACGATGGTAAGTTGTTACAGAAGTAGGAGAAGCATGCAGCTCCCTAAAAGTCTGGTGAATCAGCCATCTTCGGGATGAATGTTCAGCTGCATTCCGACGTCTGCAGAATGAATGGGAAGCAGTCCTCCTAATCTTGAAAGTGAAATGTGGCCCTCCCTCTAATCCTGAAATGGAACTGTAGGTCTACCCTAGTAATCCAGAAAATCATCATGAAACAAGACACGATCTTGGCGCAATTTTAGGGCAGTTAATCATTCTAGATATAATGACTCTTTCAGTCTTTGTTGCTGTATTTTCGTAACCAATTATCATGGCATTCAGCATTATTTAAAACAGGACAAACTGACAGCTCAAATGAAATAACAGATGTTCTAAGAAAGCAAGGTAAACGATGATAAGTCAATGAACAAAAATTCTAAGATTTTCACTGATCTTGATTTTTGTACTGATCCAAGTTATTTTGAAGTTTCTCCCCCCTCCTCCCCCTTCCCCAAGATCAAGCTTTACACTGCCAAGGATCACAGCTCCCACCTTCATGTGTATTGGATCACTGGCAGGAGAATTCAATGGTTCTATTCCTTCTGCTGAATCAGCACTTCACTGTTTGACCACACGGCACCAGATCACTCCGATCTTCTGGCACACACACATGGGCGCCAGTCCATAGCCACTAAGTTCATGAAGCGACTCACATTCCAAATGATTTGATATTTTTTTCACCTTTTTGTTTCAAGAGATCAACGTCACATTCCTGTCAAATATATCTTTTTTCTGTCTCCCTCTCTCTCTTTCTTTCTTTCTGTCTGTCTCTCTCTCTCTTTCTCTTTTTTCTGTCTCTTTCTTTTTCTCTTTTTCTGTCGTTCGTTCTCTCTTTCTCTTTTTTGTGTGCTTTAGAACAAAAGTCCCCTGACCTGACAGATACCACTTTTTAAACAAGCTTGTAACTTCTTGACTGAAGATTTTGTGGTGATATCGACAGTGCTTTCCACATTTTGCTTGAAAAATTTTCTAATAATGAGGAAAGCCACAAAACAAAATTACAGAGGAACATGAAATATAAATGGCAGTCTGCTTTAGCCCAAATGTCTAGAAATGGAAAGTAACCCCAACAATTATCCTGACATCCTGAAATACCCAAACATTATCAAGCGGTTCCAGAGGCAAGCAGAACACAGTTTTCTTTCCAGCTCTAACGTCTGTTCTGGAAGCTTTGCACGCTGGTTTATTCTCAAACAGATCACAAGCAGTGAAGTGAACATTCAATAAAATATTTGCATGCATTTTCACAGTGTACAGAAGCAGTGGGGGAGACATCACTGCAGAATGGCAGTGGAGGAGACATCACTGTACAGGGGAGGTGGGGGGGGGGGGGGGGGGCATCATTACACAGAGGCAGTGGAGGTCTCATGTTCAGGAGCCCCCCCTAAAGAAAGACAGAACGATGGGCAGAGTCAACGCCAGAGCACCGTACACAAAGGTGGCAGAAGCCAGGGCACTATATTTTATCTTTCGTTCCAGGTTCTCCTCTGTTTGCCTCATCAGAGTTTGCACCTGGGGCCCCACATAGATCACCGTGTCCTCCTCCATGGACTTCTGGGATTTCTCCACACCCAGCAAACGACGGATTTCCCGGATCTCACTGTCCAGACTTTCCTCCTGTGACTTAAGCGCGGTCAGGATCTGCTCCGTCTGCTGCTGCATATCTGGAGCAGACGGGGGAGAAAACGGATCTTGTTGAGGTCAGGATCCGTCTTAGGGTCAGCACTGCCTGCCAGGGAGCGGTGCAGGTCCACCAGCAGGCTGTCCATTTTCTGGGACTGCACACGCACCGACTCGCACAGCTGCACTGACAGGTTGCGGAGATCTTCGCTGTGTTCTCTCCCGCACTGGACACCAGACCTCGCAGCTCCTTCATCTTGAGATAGTTGTTGATGGTGGTGCCCGTGATGCCAATGACGGCCCCAAAGATGGATCCAATGATGGACCAGTACTTGGTCTTCTCCGCCCTTGCCCTCTCCTTCTCGTGGCTGTCACGGAGGGCGGAGCTCAGCACGGCAAAAGTCTCCCTCTCCTCTTTCTCCAGGTTCCTGATGACGCTGATCAGGTCGCTCTCCTCCCGCAGGACCTCATGTTCCTTGTGCACCAGGTCCAGGTATCGGGCATCGGCTCGATTGGTCTTCTCCAGCTCTGCACTGACAGCACGCAGCAGCCGTGACTGGATGGTCTCCAAGGCCTGCTGCTGGTGACGCCGCTCTTCCTGTGTGGTCAAAAATCGACGCTCTGCCTGCACATGACAAACACACCATGAAAGCAGACATGACAGTATTGTCCTACACACATGATAGTATTGTCCTACCCCACATGATAGTATTGTCCTACACACATGATAGTATTGTCCTACACACATGATAGTAGTATTGTCCTACACACACATGACAGTATTGTCCTACACAAACGACAGTATTGTACTACACACACATGACAGTATATGTCCTACACACATGACAGTATTGTCCTACACACATGATAGTATTGTCCTACACACATGATAGTATTGTCCTACACACACATGATAGTATTGTCCTACACACACATATTTTCCTACACACATGACAGTATTGTCCTACACACATGACAGTATTGTCCTACACACACACACACACACACACACACACACACACACACACACACACACACACACACACACACACACACTGATGATAGTATACTCCTAACACAATTAGTATTATACTACACACACACACTGATAGTATACTGTCCTAACACGGATATATTGTTCTACATACACATACACTGATAGTATACTGTCCTAACATGGATAGTACTATCCTTCACACACACATTGATAGTATATTGTCTTTACATGGATAATATTGTTCTACACACACACTGATAGTATACTGTCCTAACATGGATAGTATTATCTTTCACACACACTGACAGTATACTGTCCTAACATGGATAGTATTATCCTACACACACACACTGATAGTATACTGTCCTAACATGGATAGTATTGTCCTAGTCCTAAGATGGATAACACTGTCCTACACACACACACTGATAGTATACGGTCCTAACATGGATAGTATTATCCTACACACACACTGATAGTATACTGTCCTAACATGGATAGTATTATCCTACACACACACTGATAGTATACTGTCCTAACATGGATAGTATTATCCCACACACACACTCATAGTATACTGTCCTAACATGGATAGTATTATCCCCCACACACTCATAGTATACTGTCCTAACATGGATAGTATTATCCTCCACACACACTGATACTAGTGATAGTATACTGTCCTAACATGGATAGTATTATTCCCACACACACACACTGATAGTATACCATCCTAACATGGATAGTATTATCCCACACACACACTGACAGTATACTGTCGTAACATGGATAGTATTAGCCTACACATATATACACTGTTATTATACTGGCCTAACATAATTAGTACTATCCTACACACACATTGATAGTATACTGTCCTAGCATGGATAGTATTATCCTACATACACACATTAATAGTATACTGTCCTGACATGGATAGTATTATTCTACACACAGATTGATAGTATACTGTCCTAACATGGATAGTATTATTCTTCTACACACAGATTGACAGTATACTGTCCTAACATGGATAGTATTGTCCTACACACACTGATAGTATACTGTCCTAACATGGATAGTATTATCCTACATACACACATTAATAGTATACTGTCCTGACATGGATAGTATTATTCTACACACAGATTGACAGTATACTGTCCTAACATGGATAGTATTGTCCTACACACACTGATAGTATACTGTCCTAACATGGATAGTATTATCCTACACACACACTGATAGTATACTGTCCTAACATGAATAGTATTGTCCTACACACACACTGATAGTATACTGTCCTAACATGGATAGTATTATCCCACACACACACTGATAGTATATTGTCCTAACATGGATAGTACTGTCCTACACACACACTGATAGTATACTGTCCTAACATGGATAGTATTATCCCACACACACACTGATAGTATACTGTCCTAACATGGATGGTATTATCCTACACGCACACATTGATAGTATACTGTCCTAACATGGATGGTATCATCCTATACACACACATTGATAGTATACTGTCCTAACATTTGCTTGAAGCTGAAAGACCGATCCTAAAACTTGATGATATTAATGTATCAATGTACCTATCTTTACAGCCACCCAAACACCTCATTTCATCCCATCAGGAACAGCAAATATTGTTTCTTTCTTCGAATGATTAACAAGCAAGCATCTGAAGAAACATGAACATAAAAAAGTCTGCAAATAAACAGAATTTAGAAATACATAAATACAATCCCCCATCATTTTCATAGAGCTTAATACTGTCACATCAAGAATTTCCATACGCATAGATCTTTAAACAGATAAAAACTCTTGTTGCTCTGTCAAAGGTATGCTAATGCACAGATCATACCATAGACGTAGAGGAAACATAGACGTAGAGGAAATCATACTGAACATATCCCCCCCCCCCCCCCCCCCCCCCCCCCCCCCAAAAAAAAAAAAAAAAAATTAAAATTAAATAAAATAAAAACCATCCCCACCCCCTCTTAAAAAGTAAGTAACAGGGAGTTTGTGATTTGTTCATAGCTTCACAGGAATATTGGGTCACTTCTGTTCATCGCTTCTGAGGCTTTCCCTGACCTGAAACATTTCCCAGGGGATGCTGAAAACAGTTTCAGCTCTGTGGAATGGTCTTTGTTTACAGGTAGTGAAGCAAATGTCAACATTACTTAAATTACATATTTCTGTACCAAGTTTACAACAGATCACAGTGTGTAGCCTGAAACAGAAACATGTTCATGTACTACATCAGATAAGAACCATAAGGTCGCCATCAGTAAGAATTCAGTCATTGATTTAATGTTTATCTGTCTGTTTTGACTATTTGTCCTGTTTGTATATTCATCAATTTGTTTTTTATTACATGATGTAATACATCTCTTCTTTCTAACAAATTATAGTATTTATGTATTGCTTGCCATCATTGTACATATATATGCATGCATATTGCACACCAATACACACGCACACACTCACATGCATGCAAGCACACATACAGGCATGCAAGCAAACACACACACACACACACACACACACACACACACACACACACACACACATTCCATTATTCTCATGGGTTTTTTTTTTTTTGATGAACTATCTTCTGTGGACTTGTTTGTTTTAAACACAATACAAAAAAGGAGAAAAATGACCAGAACCATCCATAACATTTATACTGTGTAGTAAACATTGCAGAATGAAAGCATCGATACATCACAGATTAGTAAATGAATAAACCGGTTTCAGACGGTTTGTATTAAATATGCTACAAATCAAAATCAGCACAAAAAAAAAAAAACAACCAAAAAACATCATACAGACATGCATGGTGAATGTGAGTCATAAAAAAGTTATAACAATGGGAAGTAATAGGAGGATGGAGGCCCCTCTGTCATAAAAAAAAAAGGGGGGGGGGGGGGGGGAGCAAAAATAAAACAGTAAAACTTGGAGGTTGGTGGACAACACACACACACACACACACACACACACACACACACACAACCATTGTCAGTCTTTCCAACCTTATCTGTTCAACTTACGATTTTCTGTTATTCCTTTTGTTTTCCATGTTTGCCTTCCTTTTAAAATGATACTGAGGACATAGTGGGCTACCATTATTCATTTACTGTGCACCAACTACCTTGACCGCTGTGTGCATCAGTGTTCTCATGTACTTTTTAAAAAAAGAACGTGATACTGTGATGTTATTTCAATCTGATAGAATGTCTAGAATTTAAAAAGTTGACTTCGCATTCAAATACGTGTAGCAAGTCTTCTGAAACATTTATTATTTGATGTATATTACTAGTGTTTCTTGATTGTTTATACATGGGGGAAAACTGCCAAATATGTCAATGACATGAATGGATCATTCACCTTAGACTTGTCTGAACTATTTACTAATTGATTGCATCAAATAAACAGACCTTTTGTGGGGGGGAAAAAAAAAAAAAAGCAAAAAAGAAACTCAATTTTCATCATTCTCATCCTCATCAATCTGTTTAAAAAAAAAAAAAAAAGGCCCCAAATTCTGTGGCCTTCAATATTCATGCCCTGCTCTCATGGTGATCTGAGTTTCAATTTCCTCTCCACATCTATGGTCTTGCTATTCATGCTCTGTTCTCATGGTGATCTGAGTTTCAATCTCCTCTCCACATTTATGGTCTTGCTGAATTCAAGTCCAGGTCATTGGTATTGGCAGGTCCATGGGGACTGCAGCTGGACAGACATGGTGACCTGAGGAATTACTGTAGTTAGTAGACAACTGCATTAAGATTAAGATTAAGATTAAAATTATAGTCCCGTCAACAGCAGAGGTTATCTCAGGACTGTCACCACGTTCCAAACTACCATGTATATATGTTAAAAAAAGATTAAAAAAAAAACCTCTCCCAACCCATTAAAAACAGATTAAAAGAACCAATCCTAGGATTAAAAACCAACACACGTTGAAATAGGATAAGACAACGTTGCCCACAGCCCAGCCGACCACAAAGGGCCACACCAGGGCCGCCACCACGTTAAAAACAACCCACAAGGCAGTCATTCACACAAGACAACTGCATACTAGAAAAAGTAAGTGGTGTAGATGACTTCATACTTAATATAGTATGTGGAGTACTGTGCATGTCAGATCTCAATAGACAGCACTGAAGTGACTCAGCAGCTGTTGATGTGTTGTCTCATGATGATGATGACTGGGAAGCTGAGACTGACTGCTCACTGTGGACTACTATGAATCAAAAATAGAAGAATTAGTGAGCTGCCAAACAAAGGAACAAATGGCAAAACGGGTCAGACTGAAGAGACCGGTGACTGTTTGTTCATCCTTTTGTTTCCATTAATTATGTTGTTTATGTCCCACCTCAGGAAGGGGCACACACACACACACACACACACACACACACACACACACACACACACACACACACACACATGCATGCATGCACACACACACAAATGACACACACTCAAACAGCACACACACACACACACACACACACACACACACACACACACACACACACACACACACACACACACACACTCACTCAAGTTCCATCCTGTCCCACCATGTCAAGGAGGGTACAACAGTTACAACATCGCTGGATAGCAGCAAGCCATGCTGTAAGCACTCATTCCTGTTTCCATAAGACCTATTAATGTATTATGGGTAAAACAGGCCTAGTATTAACCACAAGGGGGCCAAAGCCCTGCATGGGTAAGTGGAAGGAACAGTATGAAACTGTTGAAAGATCAATCAGTAACACAGAGAATTAGAAGGAACTCGTCCAAAAACTGTTAGTATTTAAGCACAAGAAATAAACGCTTCCCCAAAAAGATACAGAGGCAATATGGAGCTAGAGCCTGTCTGTTTCAGCAGCATGGCATTCATCCAGAGAATGATGGGGAAGTGGAACTGGAAGTGACTTCATGCTATCAGCGAGAGAGAAGCAGAAGACAGTGAGCGGGGCATCTCACACCGTGTGAGCCATGAACATCGGGTCCAGTGGAGCTCACTGATTGCCATAGCTTGCAACTGTTTGACATGGTTATGATGACCAGTATACGACACCAAAACAGCCTTTCTTTTGTCTTTTATTCATTTCACTGGGTATCAGCAGCCCAAAACACTCTTTTCTTTAGAAAGAAAAAAAAGTGTGAAGTTCTCCCATGATACTGGTAGCGAGAGTTAAAGTTAACATTTCACTTTTTCAGTTTCATTCCTTGTTTATGAAACATGACAGATATCATGTGAATGACAACAGAAATGAGCCAGCTCTTAATGTTCAGCAAATGCTTGCATGCCATGTCCATGGGTGTTGTAAACTTAATGTTCAGCAAATGCTTGCATGCCATTTCCATGGATATTGTAAAACTTAATGTTCAGCAAAATGCTTGCATGCCATTTCCATGGATATTGTAAAATTCATCATCAGTGACACTCTGAACCTTTCAACTGAAACCAATGGCTGTCTCTCCTCACGTAGATGTACATAATATCTAGATTTCAATTTAAAATATATACTAATAAATAAAATCAAGTTTTTTTTTCTTTTTTAATGAAAAGGTAGTTTTCAGATTTTTTCTGTCTGATCTTAAATTTTAAAAAAAAAAAAAGAAAAAGGTAAAGTTTACAGATAATTTCCCTGTCTGACCTGTAGGCCCTCCCAGTAGCCTTAGTTCCACACTACTCATTCAATTCTCTATCCAATTGCTGTCAGTGTCAGTCTGCACACCAATGTAAAGTTTGTTGCAGCCTGAAATCAGCTTTCCACAGCCACTAAAAAAAATCCCAGGTTCTCATATATATCATGAGCCACCATCCATCCCTCTCTTACCCCCAACCCCAGAGGACTGCTCTTAAAATTCCCAGTTTCAGTGCCACTACCAGTGCATGTTCTCATGTGCAGGACACTGGATTAAGCTGCTCACTGATGACAAGAAGCGCTCAGAGAACAAACTGGTGTGACAGAGTGTAATTCAGATTCAGAAAACTTTATTATCTCTCATTACAAGAGAAATTACATTTGTGACCGCTGCCCTAAAAGTTAACAATATTTATAGTTACAAACGTGACACTGAAAATTAAAATTACTTTCAAACAATAAAACATGCGTGTAAGTCTGTAACACCAAAATGGGAATTTCAATCTTTCTCCTTTTTGATAGTGCAAATAAGTATGCACTCAGCCACTCATAATTATATATACATAAATGTGTGCACGTATGAGAGAGAGAGAGAGAGAGAGAGAGAGAGAGAGAGAGAGAGGTGATTTATCAGCCACTGGAGGGTAACTAGTGCACACATCCAGCAACAGTCCCTTAGAACCTGCTGGCACCAAATTATTTTGATACAAGTCACCAAGGTCAACAACAAACATGAACTTTGCCCCTGGAGATCAGATGGACAGGTGGGTCTTCAACTGTGCCATAACAGTAAGTGTGCACACAATACAGCCATACCAACTGCCTGACACTCTGTAGTATTCATTTGGAGTACACACACACACACACACACACACACACACACACACAACTTATACATGTATACTTTCAACCATTCAACTTATTACTGTCATAAATGTGCAATTGTAAAAGGTAGTATGAGGCCTTTGGTCAACCTGAAACCTTCACTTTCAGATAACAGCAGACACAGAGTAAATCAATTCACTATTTGGCTATTTACACATTTAGGCCTCTTATATGATAACAAAGTGAATGGCAGCAATGAATAATTTAGAAAGTTTCTTACAGTCTGAACATAATCTTCTCTTGTAACATAAACATTAATCTACTTTTGTTTTTATTTTAATGCAATTTTTTTTGACTTTTAATGTTTATGTTTCCTTCCACTCTCTATAGATCTGTGGAAGGGATGTGAAAATCTCACACTGGCTCCACTGTCAGCATGCTAACAGGTGTGACTGCTGTGTTGCTGGCTCACCACAGGCAGGTCTGAAAGTGTGTTATATCTCATTCTGAAATATTCATATTTTTCAACCACATATTGGCAGTATTGTTGTGTGGGGATTTCCCTGCATGCCTACTGGCTCAGATTAACAATCATATGCAGCAGCCAGTGCTTTCCTGCCCTGAATAAGCCTTCACTTCAATAACTTCAACGGCATGACATAGTTCATTAAATATTGTTGTGTCCCAAGTGAACTTTCACTTCAACTAACTTACTAAGTTCAACAGCTTTATCACTACTGAATGGCTCTTTATCAATCAATTGAATTACATGTTTAGATGGAGCTTTTTCACAAGTGTCTACAAAGTTTAAAGGAAATCAAGCTGAGAGCATTGTTTTAAGTTTTCTTAACCATGTTTGAAGCAATGAAATGAAGGGGGTGACTGTCTTTGTAACCTGACCTTCTGTCACTTCTAAGACCTAGAACAGTAGGACAGGACTTTCAGTTTTGACCACCTGTCCCTCTAATCTGGGCAGTCAGAGTTAATATTTGTTGTTGACCATGGTGACTTGGTATCAAAATTATTTGGTACCAGCAGGTTCTAAGGGATTGTTGCTGGATGTAATTAATAACTCTCCAATGGCTGGTTTACACTCTGTCAGGCCTTTTTTTTAATCTAAATTTGTATGTTTCTGTAGTGGAGTGATTTTTTCCTCTCAGATAATTATGCTCTGACACATAGCACCTGCTGACCTATAATCTATGGTCATTCATCCTGTGTGCTAGCACCTTCGGGTACTTCAGATACATAGCATCGATGAAGACATGCGCCATTGAGGAATGATGATTCTTCTCTTGAAAAGGCATGGGAAGTTGGAGCAGAAAGAGTTAAGCCGATGGGAAAGCTGTGACACTTTAAAGGGTTGGAGGGGCGGCTCTGTTTCTATTTCCTCTTGCTGTCTTCTCCCCAGCTGCATTTACCACCTTCACATACTACAGAGAAGGGCGGACGCAGACACGGCCTAGTTTCACATCTTCAGACACAATGTTCGGTGGTCCTCCCACCTGTATCACATTGTTCTGCGCCTCCTTCACTTCAGTCAGCCCCACGTAGTCCTCGTAGGCCTGCATCCAGCGGTCAGCTCGACCCCCCCGGTCACCGTCTTCAGTGCCACGTCCGTCGGCATGTGGCCCGTGATGGACCGATGTCGTACTGGCAACACATAGCAGGAGAGTGCTGGGGCTCTGTTCCGGAAGGAAACCAATACGGTCTTCGTAAACTGCATTATGTACATCGGTAACTTTAAAGTTTTGTCAATAGCCCGACCTCGCCTGACATTTTTTCTTTCCGGTCATGTTCAGAGTTATCGTTCTTTGGAAAGGGGGAGTATGTTCAGAAACTTTGATAAGAAAACCGGAACAGTTCGGAACGCATTACCCTCAGCCGATTCAGACTCAAACCCTAACCCTCATGTAATGTAATTCAAACCTCAATCTTAAACTAACCGTTTAAAGCTCTTTAATAATAACAATAGTTAGAGAGAGAAAAATAATATATTGTGTTCGCAGTTCGAACGCTGTGGAGTTCTCTGCCCATCTTTTCGTTATGGACGGAGTTTCAGTTTCGGTTTCATGAAGTTGCCACAGCGTGCCGACAAGTCTATACCATATCCGCAAAATTCCGAGAACACTTTGCGCGTGATTTAAAGCCGATTGATAAATGAATTAATGGTCAGGATGAGAGAATTTAAGGACAGGCTCTCTCGTGGTTATGACTTACAAGTTGTCTGAACTACACTTGACTTGACGTTGCAAGATTCAGGTCCTTTAAGTCATAGGACCATGTTCAGGTTCTTAAACTAAACTGATTGGCCTGGGTGGTTTGAGGATGGCGCCGATCAGATCACTTACTGAACAATGTAGTCTAGGCATTCTGGGTCGTACACTGAACGTAGTGCTGCCCAGTGCTTGTCGAATCTTCTTTTGAAGGCGTCTACCGATGGCGCTGTTACCACATCATCTGGGAGGCTGTTCCAGAGGTTCACAACTCTGTTTGCGAAGTAATTGCCCCGTACGTTGAGACGATGCCTTGGTTTCGGAAGTTTCAAGGAGTTGCCTCTGGTGGATCTCAGCTCATTTGTGCCGACGGGGAAATCAGGGCATGACACTTTGTAGAATCCATGCAGGTACTTGTAGACTTCAATTACGTCTCCCCGCTTTCTCCTGTGTTCCAGAAATGGAAGCTTCAGCCGACGTAGCCTTTCGGGCTACGGACATTAGCCCAACGCGCTGATCGGAGCTTAAGGGGAGAGGGAGGGGGCACTGGCCCATGTAGCCTATGTGTGTGTCAGTGTATGCGGTGCATGGGCGCATGTGCGTGTGTGTATGATGTGTGTGTGTGCACCCGCACATGCGTGCTCGCTTGTGTGTGTGTGTGTGTGTGTGTGTGTGTGTGTGTGTGTGTGTGTGTGTGTGTGTACCCCTATGTGTGCATGCAGAATGCGCGCGCGCGCGTGTGTGTGTGTATGTTGTGGGCTTGTATGAGCATGCTCTAGTGCGCACGCATCTGCACATGTAGCTTGTGTGTACAGATATGTGTGTATGTGTGTGTGTGCCTGTTTATATGGGCGTATACGCATGTGTGTGTGTGTGTGTGTGTGTGTGTGTGTGTGTGTGTGTGTGTGTGTGTACGCGTGCACGCACGCATGTGTATGAATATATGTGCGCACATGTGTGTGTATGTGTGTGCGCCTGTAAGCACGAGTGCATGCGCGCGCGAGCGTGTGTCTATAGGCCTATAATTATATGCGCGTGTATGTGCATGTGTGCGTGTGTGTGTGTGTGTGTGTGTGTGTGTGTGTGTGTGTGTGTGTGTGTGTGTGTGTGTGTGTATTTGTGCCTTCATACCCCTTTGATTGTTTGTCGGAAATGGATGTTCAGATGACTTTGTAACAAGAACAATAACAAAAACAATAATAGGCTAACAATAACATACGCACGCGCGCGCGCGCACTCACACACACACACACACACACACACACACACACACACACACACACACACACACACACACACACACACACACACACTGTCAGAGCCGACTTTGGCAATTCGAGGCGGCGATTGGACAGAAATCATCTTGGTCATTTTCTGAGCAATCTGCACTTTGTCTGATGTCCAACGCTGAAATAAATTCCTGTATGGGTATACCAGTTTTACTTATGACGGTTTGACAACTAGTACTGTGACGTAGCACATGGCACGGTTATCTTGGCAAGCTGTACCCAGTTTTACATCGACAGTTTGGCAACTAAACTGTGGCATAGAACATAACACTATTATAAAGGTATACCAAGTTCAGTTTGAAGAATTTGATAAATACTGTTATGTGACGCAGAACAAGCACGATTATATGGATATAACAGCCTGAATTTGGATAGCTTGACAACTGTACTGTGATTAAAACCTGGCACGGTTGTATACGCATACCAGCTTCTTGTTTGACAGTGTGACAAAAGCTGTAGTCTATGACGTAAAACATGGTTTAGGTGTATGGGTATAGCTGCTTCATTTGAGATTGAACAGTAAAAACCACCAATGCCCAATAAGCATATTGCAAATCTTCGGTTTATTTGTAAACCTTTGTCAAGCATAAAAACCAAGGGCCCACTAAAAGACCGCCCGAAGCACAGCATTTTTTATTCTGAAACTGATTATCTCTCACTCCCATTTTACCTGAATTCTCATTCACTGCTTTAAAATCCTAACAAAAAGCCTACCAGTGACGTTGAGACAGTATATGGTTATGACGTAAATTATGGCA
The DNA here is from genome assembly GCA_016801955.1 of Conus betulinus. Classification (NCBI taxonomy): domain Eukaryota; kingdom Metazoa; phylum Mollusca; class Gastropoda; order Neogastropoda; family Conidae; genus Conus; species Conus betulinus. Next base: position 416,757 of record JADBJO010001301.1, read on the forward strand.
TGGTTATAGAGGCATCGCTGCTTTACTTTGGATAGTTTTGACAACAACTGAACTTTGACGTAGAACATGACATAGCTATATGAGTATGACACAAACTAGACTTGACGTAAAAAATGACATCGTTATTTGGGCACAGCTGCTTCACTTTGGATAGTTTGACTACAACAGTATTGTGTGAACACTTTGACAACAACTGTACTGTGTGCATAGTCTGATAACAACTGTACTGTGTGCATAGTTTGACAACAACTGTACTGTAGTGATAGTTTGACAACAAACTGTACCGTGTGGATAGTTTGAAAACTGTACTGTGTCGATAGTTTGAGAACAACTGTATTGTGTCGATAGTTTGACAACACCTGGACTGTGTCGACAGTTTGACAACAACTGTACTGTGTGGAACTGTGAGGATAGTTTGACAACTGTACTTTGTGCATAGTCTGATAACAACTGTACTGTGTCGATAGTTTGACAACAACTGTACTGTGTGGAACTGTGTGGATAATTTGACAACTGTACTGTGTCGATAGTTTGAGCATAACGTGCTGTGTGGATAGTTTGACAACAGCTGTACCGTGTGGATACTTTGACAACTGTGCTGTGTGGACAGTTTTTGACAACAGCTGTATATTGTGTGAATAGTTTGACAGCATCTGTACTGTGTGGATAGTTTGACAACATCTGTACTGTGTGGATAGTTTGACAACAGCTGTACGATGTGGATGATTTGACAACAGCTGTACTGTGTGAATAGTTTGACAACAGTTGTACTGTGTGGATAGTTTGACAATAGTTGTACTGTGTGGATAGTTTGACAACAGTTGTACTGTGTGGATAGTTTGACAGCAGTTGTATTGTATGGATAGTTTGACAACAGCTGTAGTGTGTGGATAGTTTCGCAACAGCTGTACTGTGTGTGGACAGTTTGACAACAGTTGTACTGTGTGGGATAGTTTGACAACAGCTGTACTGTGTGGATAGTTTGACAACAGCTATACTGTGTGGATAGTTTGATAACAGCTGTACTGTGTATTTAGTTGACAACCGTACTGTATAGATAGTTTGACAAGAACTGTACTGTGTGGATAGTTTGACAACAGCTATGCCGTAGGGATACTTTGACAAAGCTGAACTGTGTGGATAGTTTGACAACTGTACTGTGTGGATAGTTTGATAACAGCTGGACTGTGGGGATAGTATGACAACAACTGTACTACGTGGATAGTTTAACAACAACTGCACTGTGTATAGTTTAACAACAACTGCACTGTGGATAGTTTAATAGCAACTGTACAGTGGATAGTTTGACAACAGCTGCACCGTTACTGCTAGATCCCACATCGCCCTGAAATTGCAGACTTTTCATAATTGCGAGTGAACCATTTTGTAGCTTGCTGGTTTCACAGCGAGCTTGCTGCTTTGGCTGGTAAATTAGCTGTCATGATATCATCATGTTGTTCATCACTAAGCTGACTGCTGGACACAGATCACTGGGCTGGGTATGTGTGTCCCACACGCTGATGTGATGGTTAAGACCTGCAAGTCAAGAACAAGTTGAGTTATAGAATGTAATGTCATGTCTACCACAAAGAAGGAAATTGTCATCGTCACACCACTCGTTACTGGGCTGTAGGTGACTGATGAGAATGATACTGCATTGATGGGCAGCAGTTGGCTGATAATCACAGAGACAAAAAACACACGGCAGTTGTTCCGATGCAGCAGGCGAAGCACGGTGATGTTCCTGGAATCATGGGCAACACACCCTAATCTGGATCTGGACCAGGAAGGGCAGCCCAGACAAATGACCTCGACCTTGGCATTGACCAGCGATCCAGAGACATTCGTTTACGTGGGCGCTCATCAGACATTTTGAGCTGCTAACATATCTTGTGTTTCGTGGCTGTTTTCATATGTTCTGTTGAAACGAAGATCAGGATACAGGAAGAAACGGAAGAAATGATGAAGGAAAAGGAAAGAAACATCACGCAGGCAAACGATGGGGAGCTGGTAAGAGAGGTTTGGTGGAAGATGGGAGGTGGGGGGATTGAGATGAGAAGTAAAGACTCTGATCGTGAACGATGTGTGGTGGATGTGGAAAAGAAGAAGGAGGGGAGGGGGGGTGAGTGAATGGAGATAAAGTGGGGAGGTGGGGAGTGGAGGTGCCACATGGGGCGTGGTGAGGGATGTGGGGGAGGGAGGTGGGAGGGGAAGGGGGGTCACGGCCTATGTCTTCTACCTCCCTGGCAGACGATCGATTAGGGGCCAGCAGGCGGCGTGACGTCACTGACTGTCGGCCACTCGCCACTGTGGACACAGGGAGAGGAAGGGGGGCGGAGGGGAAGGGGAAGGGGGAGGTGGGTGAGATGAGTAGTGTGGAGGCGGTGGGAATCTCTCTGACAGGAATGGGTGCCACTGCAATGGAAAAAGAGAGGGAGGAGGAGGAGGAGGAGGAGGTGGAGATGGGTGACTGGAGTAAGACGTAGGAGGAGGTGATGTGTGTGTGTGTGTGTGTGTGTGTGTGTGTGTGTGTGTGTGTGTGTGTGTGTGTGTGTGTGTGTGTGTGTGTGTGTGTGTGTGTGTGTGCTCTGAATCCACACCAAAGTGCCCTCCAGGGATCCTGATTTCTATGACAACTGCAGACAGCGCTGTGCTGCCGTGGTCGTGATGGGAGTGGGGGAGGCTTTAAGGGGGGATAGGGAGAGGGCAGGGGAGGTTAGGGGAGAGGTATGGGGGGGGGGGGGGGGGGGGGGGGGGGGGGGAAGCGGTGTCGTCAATACAAAAGACAGGACGTCTTGAACTTGTGCCAGAACTTCAGTTTCTGTGAGCCGCGAAATCATGTGGCACCGGGCTGGACAGACTACAGCAGACTACATGTAGCGGTGAGCTACACAGACTACAGCAGACTACATGTAGCACTGAGCTGCACAGACTACAGCAGACTACATGTAGCACTGAGCTGCACAGACTACAGCAGACAACATGTAGCACTGAGCTGCACAGACTACAGCAGACTACATGTAGCGATGAGCTACACAGACTACAGCAGACTACATGTAGCGGTGAGCTACACAGACTACAGCAGACTACATGTAGCACTGAGCTACACAGACTACAGCAGACTACAGTGTAGCACTGAGCTGGACAGACTACTGCAGACTACATGTAGCACTGAGCTACACAGGCTACAGCAGACTACATGTAACACTGAGCTGGACAGACTACAGCAGACTACATGTAGCAGTGAGCTACACAGACTACAGCAGACTACATGTAGCACTGAGCTACACAGACTACAGCAGACTACATGTAGCACTGAGCTACACAGACTACAGCAGACTACATGTAACACAGAGCTGGACAGACTACAGCAGACTACATGAAACACAGAGCTGGACAGACTACAGCAGCAGACTACATGAAACACAGAGCTGGACAGACTCACAGGCTACATGTAGCCCTGAGCTGGACAGACTACAGCATGTAGCACTGGGCTACACAGACTACAGTAGACTACATGTAGCACTGAGCTACACAGACGACAGTAGACTACACGTAGCACTGAGCTGGACAGACTACACCAGACTGCATGTAGCAGTGAGCTGGACAGACACATAGGCTACATGTGTCTGACGTGACCCCTCTGTCTGTCTGCCTGTCTGTCCAGACTTCGTTCGTCCAGTTGTCGGTCCTCACAGTGGGCAGTGTATTCTGTCTGGGAGCCGCCTGTCTGCAGTGGTGTTTACGGTACGTGGTCTTCTTTTGTGTTTTGCTTTTCAACCTCTATTCATCCATCCTGTCTGTCCATCTTTCTTCTCACCCATCTTTCTTTCCAGCTCTGTTTATCTGTCCTCCCAATTATCCCTCCCTTCAACCTCTATTTATTTTTCTTCTCTTCTGCTGCTGTCTTTCTCTTTAGCCTCTTGTTTATCTTTCTTCTCTTCTGTGTATCTTCTCTCCCGTTCTCCTGTCGTTCACTTCAGCCTATGTTTGTTTGCCTCTCTTCTGTCTTTTACGTTAATCTCTGTTTGCCTGCCTTCTCGTTTCTCTCTTTTCAATCTCTGTTTCCGTGTCGATCTCTTTCTTTCTCTATAACCTATGTTTATGTGTCCTTTGTTCTGTCTTCCTCTTCAATCTTCGTTTATCTGTCTTCTCTTCTTTTTTTTTCTCTTCTTCTTTCGTGTGTACTCTGTTTCTCTGTCCTCTCTTCTTTCTTTATCTTCTATATATCTATCTTTTCTTTTCCTGTTTATTCGTTCAACGTCTGTCTGCCCATTATTTTCGTCTGTCTCTCACAAGTTCTTAACTGTCTTTTCTTTTGTCTTTCTCGTCAACCTCTGTCCACCTGTCCTCTCTTTTCTGCGTTACATTTCAACCTTTGTTTATCTGTCCTCTCTCTTGTGTTTCTCTTCACCTTCTTCTTATCTGTCATCTTTTTTTTTTTCTTTTGTTCATTTGTTTTTCTTCAATCTCTATTTACGTGTCTTCTTTACTATTGTTTTTCTTCAACCTCTGTTTATCTTTCATACCGTCATCTATATCTCTCCTCAACATATTTTTTTTTATGCCTTTTTTTTCTTCTGTCTTTGACCTCAACTCTGTTTATTTGTCATCCCGTCTGTCTTTGTCTTCAACCTGTGTTTATCTGTCCTTTATTCTTATTTCTTTTCAGCCTTTATTTATATGTTTTTATCTCCTCCTACATTCTTCATGTACCATATTTATCTGTCTTCTCTTCTGTCTCTCTCCTGAAACCCTGTAAAGGAGTATCTGTCTGTGCTGTTTTCTTATGCCTTTACCTCGAGCTCCTGTTTAACTGTCCTCTTCTTCCTGTCCCTCCCTTGTACCATGTTTATCTGTCTCATCTTCTTCTGTCTTTCCCTTGCACCATGTTTATCTGTCCACTATTTTTGTCTTTTCCTTGTAATCTGCGTAGCTGTCTTTTCCTCTTTTGTCTTTCTCTTCAAACTCTGCTTACTTGTCCTTTCTTCTTCTGTCATCCTCCAGTTTCATGCTTATCTGTCTCTTTGTCTAACTTTCTCCTAACACTCTGCTGATCGTGTTTCATAATGAGTATTCCATCGCATGGCATTTCGGTTAATCTGAGATTTTTGGGGAAACAAATCCAGTTTCGAATGAATTCAGTTATGTTTTACTTGCAACCGTTGTGCATGTTGATTATAACCAGGCGTATATTATTATCCTCGTCCAACCAATATGTGCCATTATTATTGTGCATCGTAAACATTAATTATAATCTGATGTACATTATAACTATTGTCCATTGTGGACTCTGGTTATAACCATATTTATCATTGTACATTATGAGCACTGTCTATAACAAGGTGTTCATTATTAATGTTGTCTTACCGAATGTAAATCATTATCACTGTCAGTTGTGACCACTGATGATGAGTATATTATTACCATTATCCAACCAGATGTGTGTTTTTTTACTGTCGTCCTTTGAGGACACTGCTTATAATCAGACCTATAATTATCACTGTCATTGTTTAACCAGATGTATAGTATTACCATTGTCAGTTATGATCACTGCATAAAAAAAGTCTAAAATTCTGAGGCTCTTCATGCCCTGCTCTCATGGTGACCTCAGTTTCGATGTCCTCTCCACGTCTGTGCCCGTGGTGAGTTTGTGTGAAGGTAGATGCTGTGTGCACATGGGATAATGCCGTACAGAACCATAAATGACAGCTTTGTGTGAAGGTAGATGGTGTGTGGGATAATGCCGTACAGAACCATAAATGACAGCTTTGTGTGAAGGTAGATGGTGTGTGGGATAATGCCGCACAGAACTATAGGTGACAGCCATGGCACAATGTGTGAAGGTAGATGGTGTGTGGGATAATGCCGCACAGAACTATAGGTGACAGCCATGGCACAATGTGTGAAGGTAGATGGTGTGTGGGATAATGCCGCACAGAACTATAGGTGACAGCCATGGCACAATGTGTGAAGGTAGAGATGGTGTGTGGGATAATGCCGCACAGAACTATAGGTGACAGCCATGGCACAATGTGTGAAGGTAGATGGTGTGTGGGATAATGCCGTACAGAACTATAGGTGACAGCCATGGCACAATGTGTGAAGGTAGATGGTGTGTGGAATAATGCCGTACAGAATCATAAGTGACAGCCATGGCACAATTAACTCGGAGTGTTCATCATTCTTATTAGTTCCCCACTCTGTCTTAGCCACAACTGGAAGGACATTCATTGCTTTCTGACAGGATTTTTAAGTATTACATTTGACTTTTAAAGTTGATTTTCTCTTCCAGATAATTCCCAGAAATCTGGCTTCTTTCACAGCTGGAATGACAGGATTTCCAGTGTCGCGTGAAATCTGGGAACGTGATATAACGCGTTCCCAAAATGTACTGTGATATCTGGGAAGGCCGTGATATCTCGGAACGTGGTCTTTCAGAGCTCAGAAGGGCAGAAAGAAGACGAAAAAAAGAATGGATTTTCGAGATAAGGTAGGAAACAATTTATTTAGGTGCAATTGAGATCTTTGGCCTTCTTGTCATTTCATTTTTTTCGCACGCGTTCCCATATTTACCGGGATGCCTGGGAACGCGTTCCCAGATTTCACGACTGGAAGTTCAGGAAATCTGGGAACGCGTTTCCAGATATCGCGGTAAATCTGGGAACGCGTTCCCAGATATCACGGTTCCCAGATATTATACGACACCGGGAACAAATTTCAGTCAGCAAACTATTGTCGAAAATTATGAAAGTGGATATGTAGAGGTGTGTGAGATGGGAAAGTTAAGTCCCTTTTCTACATGGCTACTGTTTGGACCTGTTAATGCCCCGCTGGAGCGGGCGTCATATGCACGTGTAGGTGGCCCCAGCTGTTTAGAGTGCAGAGCCATCGTGGAACAGAGGCTGAAGGCTCATGGATCTCAGAGAAAATCATGCCAGTGTGAACTGAAAACTGTTGATATGGCAGGATTTTTCTTAATGAAAAAAGTAGATTACTTTGAAATTCCACCCAATCAAAATAATTAACAACATAAGGCTATTTCCAAGTGGTGTCGTAACCTTTCCCCAGGTCAAAAGGGGCCACATTATCTGTATATAAACACGTTGCAGTGGTTTGTAAACGGACTGAGTGGTCCATTGTGGGAGGATATGAGGGGGAAGCTTCGCTGTTTTGTGGGCAACAAATCATTGGTTCCCAGCTTCTATGTGAGTCAAGGGATAAAACATTTCCCATGAATTCACAAAAACAAGTCAGAGTTACTGGACAATTATTAAAGGGATTCGTAAAATCTTTCTCCAATTTTGAAACTGGAACAATGAAGATGTTTTAACAAAGAGGGAACCCATAATCCAGCTAGGATTGCAAACGTTTTCGATAAAGAAGACACAGCTCTCAGAACGTTAATTAAAAAACTGAAGACGAATTTAATCAACGCCAGACCCCTGAAAGAGCCATTTTTTGTTCATGGAGATAAAATGGCAGATTGTAGTCTTCATTATTGTCAGAGAATAATTGGCAGGACTAAATTTCTTTGAATTATTTGCTTTCCCAAAAAGACAGTAGACGTATTAGCTTATGTACAGTTACTTTCGATGATGGAGGTCAAAGGATGGCAACAGCTTCCTTGTCTGTCACGGAGGTCAACAGACTGGCGACAGTTTGCTTGTCATGGAGGTCAATAGACTGGCATCAGTTTGTATGTCATAGAGGTCAACAGATTGGCGATAGTTTGCTTGTCATGCAGGTCAATATATTGGCGTCAGTTTGTATGTCATGGAGGTCAACAGATTGGCAACACCTTGCTTGTCATGGAGGTCAATAGACTGGCAACAGTTTGTCATGGAGGTCAATAGATTGGCAACAGTTTGTCATGGAGGTCAATAGATTGGCAACAGTTTGTCATGGAGGTCAATAGATTGACAACCGTTTGTCATGGAGGTCAATAGATTGGCAACAGTTTGTCATGGAGGTCAATAGACTGGTCACAGATTGATTGTATGTCATGGAGATCAAAAGATAAGCAACAGCTTGTTCGTCTGTCACGAAGGTCAGTAAACTGGCAACAGTTCGTATGTCACGGAGGTCAACAGATTGGCAACAGCTTTTTTGTATGTCATGGAGGTCAATAGACTGGCAACAGCTTATTTGTTTGTGTGTGACTGACATCAATAAACTATCCACAACTTGTATGTCTGTGATGGAAATCAATAGATTGGCAACAGCTTGTTTATCCGTAACCAAGGCTGGGATGGTGGATAGATGAATTTGTGCATTCCTTTTAATTTTGTTTATTCTTTTCCAGCTATTTTTGCTTCTGAATTAAGTGAGTGTGTGTGTGTGTGTGTGTGTGGGGGGGGGGGGGGGGGGGGGGGGGGGCAAGCCTGTGTGTGTGTGTGTGTGTGTGTGTGTGTGTGTGTGTGTGTGTGTGTGTGTGTGTGTGTGTGTGTGTGTGTGTGTGTGTGTGTGTGTGTGTGTGTGTGTGTGTGTGTGTGTGTGTGTGTGTATGCTTGTTTGTTTGTTTGTTTGCTCCTGCATGCTTGCGTGTGTGTGTGTGTGGTATGTTGTGTGTGTGTGTGTGTGTGTGTGTGTGTGTGTGTGTGTGTGTGTGTGTGTGTGTGTGTGTGTGTGTGTGTGTGTGTGTGTGTTGTAGCGGAATTTTTTCTTCCAAGACAGTCTTTTCTCATTTCATATTTTATTTCTTATTTCGTATTTTGTATGTCTATATTTTATTCAGAGATGCTGATGTGCTTGAACGCTCCCCCCCCCCCCCCCTCCCCCCACCTGTATTGATGGCCACTAGACACAAAAGTGCCTGTTGACGGTCTGCAATAGACGCAACGTTGCCAACTGATGGTCTGTTATGGATACGACATTGCCCACTGATGATCTCAGATAGATGCAATATTGCCCACTGGTGATCTCAGATAGATGCAATGTTGCCCAATGATTATCTCAGATAGATACAATGTTGCCCTCTGATGATCTCAGATAGATGCAATGTTGTCCACTGATTATTTCAGATAGATACAATGTTGCCCGCTGACGAAATCAGATAGATGCAATGTTGCCCACTGATAATCTCAGATAGATGCAATGTTGCCCACTGATGATCTGTACTGTACACAGCATTGCCCACTAAAGGTCTGTGATAGATACAGTGTTGCCCACTGATAGCCTGTGATACACACAATTTTGCCTACTAAGGGCCGGTGATAGACACAACGTTGCCCACTGATGGTCTGTGATAGGCACAACGTTGCCTACTAAGAACCGGTGATAGGCACAACGTTACCCACAGATGGTCTGTGATAGGCACAACGTTGCCCACTGATGGTCTGTGATAGGCACAACGTTGCCCACTGATGGTCTGTGATAGGCACACAACGTTGCCCACTGATGGTCTGTGATAGACATAACGTTGCCCACTGATGGTCTGTGATAGACACAACTTTGCCTACTGACGGTATGTGATAGGCACAACGTTGCCCACTGATGGTCCGTGATAGGCACTACGGTACCCACAGATGATCTGTAATACACACGACGTTGCCCACTGAAAGTCTGTAATACACACGACGTTGCCCACTGAAGGTCTGTAATACACACGACGTTGCCCACTGAAGGTCTGTAATACACAAGACATTGCATATTAGTATCCATGCTATCCATAGAGCCCAGCAGCAGACAGCTCAGTCTGTCTCTGCGTCTTCGTCATTTGCCTCCCAATGTATTGATTTGGTGGCTTTATTCAGCTTCCATCAAAGCATGGTCCAATCCCACTAGCAGACCTACCATCAGGCAGAACAGTGTGAGCTCTGCAAGTAGGGATGGAGGTCGAAACATCTCCATCCTTATCCCCCCCCCCCCCCCCCCCTTCCTCCTGCCCAAATAGGTACTGCTCTCGGAGATCGAGACGCAGGGAGGAGGAGGAGGGTGAGGAAGATTAGGGTGGGGTGGCTTTCCAGCCGTGGGAATGTTCGTCTCCTGGACCAGCTAGGGAACGGTGGGTTTCATGTTCCAGCCCGGGGCATTTACTTTTTCTTTTTTCTGAGAGGAGGCGGATTTAATCCCCCCCCCCCCCCCCCCCCCCCCCTCCCTCCTCCTCCTCCTGGGGCGTTCAGTTTAACTTGCACTGTCTAAAAAAATCGTGGCATGTCACTCTGAAAATAAGTCCTCTCTGTCGACACTTTCTTCTTCTTCTTCTTCTTCTTCTTCTTCTTCTTCTTCTTCTTCTGCGTACGCAGGCTGATACTCCTGCGGACACACCCTGTATAGACAGATAAGTATTAAACCCATCTGCCCAACAAAGGGGGTGGTGTTTTGTGTATATGACCATTTTTTATCCCACCATTAAGGCAGCCATACTCCAGCTTCGGGGAAGACACTTTTTTCGACGATGCAGAATGCGACAGAGCACCCAGTTCTTTGCTTTAAAAAAACATCTTCCATGCGCTAACTTCCTGTATGATTTCTCCAGGTGCCACACCAGGCACTCCTGTCAGGAGGAGGGTGCTGCCACTGCAGTGGGTGTGGTGGGCCAGTCCTTCACACGGCCCTCATGGACTGCCATGTAACATGCACTACAACCCCTCCTCTCCCCACCCCACCCCCCTCCCCTCCAAGGGCACCGATCTCCATAGATCCAAACGTCTGACCTCTGAAACCCTGTACTGCAGACGTCAAATTTACAAAGTCGAAAGTCTGAAAGAGAGTGTATGACGGCACTTTCTGAGTCGCTGCCATCAGCGCAGTCTGAGGACGTCTCTGTTCATCTCCCCGTTCAGGGTGGGATTAGGGGTTGTTTAAAACCAAAGTCTAGCATTTCGGTTATACATCCCTTCCCTGCGAACCCTCCCACCGAACAGTTCAACTAGGGGACAGAGTCGACAAAAATAGTCTTGACCCCGTCCAGGTTTGGGGAGGGATATACGACAGAAACTAACTCGATCTTATCTCTCCCCCCCCCCCCCACCCCCACCCCCGCTCCTCCTCCCCTTTCCCTTCCTCCCTGAACGTGCCTAACTCTGGGAATAGAAGGTTCAATACAGCAGGGGTCAGCATGGCCAGTCAGAAAGCTTTATCCAACCAGTCAGAAAGCTTTATCCAAGCAATCAGAAAGCTTTATCCAACCAGTCAGAAAGCTTTATCCAACTAGTCAGAAAGCTTTATCCAACCAGTCAGAAAGCTTTATCCAACCAGTCAGAAAGCTGTATCCAACCAGTCAGAAAGCTGTATCCAACCAGTCAGAAAGCTTTATCCAACCAGTCAGAAAGCTTTATCCAACCAATCGATGGGGAGCGGACTGGTGCATGTCAGGCTGATGTGCATCTGCTGTCCAGCGGAAGACCCAGTAAAGGAGGGATGCTGAGAGCCACAGTTCTCTCAGTCTCTTGAATCATTCCCCTCCATCTGGACTCAGACAGCACGGCAAATATGGCGGGTCAAACGAAGAGCACAGAAAAAGGAAGAATGGAGAAAAGACTGCTTGATGGGAGCTGAAAATAGAACAGCCAGAAGATGAAACAGACAGAAAGGGAGATCACAGATAGTCCCGACCTTCAACCTCTGCCTGTCGAACATTGGTGATCCTACTGCAGGCATCGTGACAGTTAAAAGCGCAAAGAAACTTTTTTCTTTATTGTGCATGTACTGTATGCGTGTATTAGACTGTATCTCCTGCAGCATGATGGCGGGACGACACAGCGATGATATTGCGGAAAGTGGGACTTCATAAGAAAAGGTTTAGAAGTGTAAACTCTGCATATGTTTGCCTTCCAACTTTTTCTTTTATAGGGATTGAGGTGGTAGAACACATTGGAAGGAACAAAGGAAATGACAGGAACGGAGATGGTAGAACACACATTGGAAGAACAAAGGACATGACAGGAATGGAGATGGTAGAACACATTAGGAGGAACAAAGGACATTACTGTGATGGAGGTGGTAGAACACATTGGAAGGAACAAAGGAAATGACAGGAATGGAGATGGTAGAACACATTAGGAGGAACAAAGGACATTACTGTGATGGAGGTGGTAGAACACATTGGAAGGAACAAAGGACATGACAGGAATGGAGGTGGAGGAACACATTGGAAGGAACAAAGGAAATGACAGGATGGAGGTGGTAGAACACATCGGAAGGAACAAAGGACATGACAGAAATGGAGGTGGTAAAACATTGGAAGGAACAAAGGACATTACATTACTGTGATGGAGGTGGTAGAACACATTGGAAGGAACAAAGGACATGACAGAAATGGAGGTGGTAGAACACATTGGAAGGAACAAAGGACATTACTGTGATGGAGGTGGTAGAACACATTGGAAGGAACAAAGGACATGACAGGAATGGAGGTGGAGGAACACATTGGAAGGAACAAAGGAAATGACAGCGATGGAGGTGGTAGAACACATCGGAAGGAACAAAGGACATGACAGAAATGGAGGTGGTAGAACACATTGGAAGGAACAAAGGACATGACAGAAATGGAGGTGGTAGAACACATTGGAAGGAACAAAGGACATGACAGGAATGGAGGTGTAGAACACATTGGAAGGAACAAAGGACATGACAGGATGGAGGTGGTAGAACACATTGGAAGGAACAAAGGACATGACAGGATGGAGGTGGTGGTAGAACACATTGGAAGGAACAAAGGACATGACAGGATGGAGGTGGTGGAGCACACTGGAAGGAACAAAGGACATTATAGGGATGGAGGTGGTCGAACACATTGGAAGGAAGAAAGGACATGACAGGATGAAGGTGGAGGAGCAACCAAAGATCATAATCATGTACGATGAACCAGGAAAGTAGAATGAGAACACAGGTGTCTCTGAGAGTGTCTGGGGCATAGCCTAATGTCAATGATGGAGTACACATGTTCTGTCGTGTGTGATTTGGTCTGTATTGTAATATGATCACCTAGCGTTGTTGACAGTCTTGGTAGAGATGTCAGTGAAAGCTAGCATAATTGACGGTGTTGGTTGATGTGACAGTGAACACCTGGCAGTGTTGACAATGTAGGTGGAGATGACAAATACCAGGCAATATTGACAGTTTAGGTAAAGATGACAGTGTACAGCTGGCAGTGTTGACAATGTAGGTAGAGATGACAGTGAACACCTGGCAGTGTTGACAAGGTAGGTGGAGATGACAAACACCTGACAGTGTTGACAGTGAAGGTAGAGATGACAGTGAACACCTGGCAGTGTTGACAGTGTAGGTAGAGATGACAGTGAACACCTGGCAGTGTTGACAATGTAGGTAGAGATGACAGTGAACACCTGGCAGTGTTGACAGTGAAGGTAGACATGACAGTGAACACCTGGCAGTGTTGACAACGTAGGTAGAGATGACAGTGAACACCTGGCAGTGTTGACAGTGTAGGCAGAGATGACAAACACCTGGCAGTGTTGACAGTGAAGGTAGAGATGACAGTGAACACCTGACAGTGTTGACAGTGAAGGTAGAGATGACAGTGAACACCTGGCAGTGTTGACAATGTAGGTAGAGATGACAAACACCTGGCAGTATTGACAATGTAGGTAGAGATGACAGTGAACACATGGCAGTGTTGACAATGTAGGTAGAGATGACAGTGAACACCTGGCAGCGTTAACAATGAAGGTAGAGATGACAGTGAACACCTGGCAGTGTTGACAGTGAAGGTAGAGATGACAGTGAACACCTGGCAGTGTTGACAGTGTAGGTGGAGATGACAGTGAACACCTGGCAGTGTTGACAGTGTAGGCAGAGATGACAAACACCTGGCAGTGTTGACAGTGAAGGTAGAGATGACAGTGAACACCTGACAGTGTTGACAGTGAAGGTAAACATGACAGTGAACACCTGACAGTGTTGACAGTGCAGGTAGAGATGACAGTGAACACCTGACAGGATTGACAGTGTAGGTAGAGATGACAGTGCACATCTGACAGTGTTGACAGTGTAGGTAGAGATGACAGTGAACACCTGACAGGATTGACAGTGTAGGCAGAGATGACAGTGAACACCTGACAGTGTTGACAGTGTAGGCAGAGATGACAAACACCTGGCAGTGTTGACAGTGAAGGTAGAGATGACAGTGAACACCTGACAGTGTTGACAGTGAAGGTAGAGATGACAGTGAACACCTGACAGTGTTGACAGTGTAGGTAGAGATGACAGTGAATACCTGACAGGATTGACAGTGTAGGTAGAGATGACAGTGAACACCTGACAGTGTTGACAGTGTAGGTAGAGATGACAGTGAACACCTGACAGGATTGACAGTGTAGGTAGAGATGACAGTGAACACCTGACAGGATTGACAGTGAAGGTAGAGATGACAGTGAACACCTGACAGTGTTGACAGTGTAGGTAGAGATGACAGTGAACACCTGACAGGATTGACAGTGTAGGTAGAGATGACAGTGAACACCTGACAGTGTTGACAGTGTAGGTAGAGATGACAGTGAACACCTGACAGGATTGACAGTGTAGGTAGAGATGACAGTGAACACCTGACAGGATTGACAGTGAAGGTAGAGATGACAGTGAACACCTGACAGTGTTGACAGTGAAGGTAGAGATGACAGTGAACACCTGACAGTGTTGACAGTGAAGGTAAACATGACAGTGAACACATGGCAGTGTTGACAATGTAGGTAGAGATGGATGACAGTGAACACCTGACAGGATTGACAGTGAAGGTAGAGATGACAATGAACACCTGGCAGCCTTAATAATAAAGGTAGAGATGACAGTGAACACCTGGCAGTGTTGACAGTGAATGTAGACATGACAGTGAACACATGGCAGTGTTGACAGTGTAGGTAGAGATGACAGTGAACACCTGACAGTGTTGACATTGTAGGCAGAGATGACAAACACCTGACAGTGTTGACAGTGTAGGTAGAGATGACAGTGAAAACTTGACAGTGTTGACAGTGTAGGTAGAAATGACAGTGAACACCTGGCAGCGTTAACAGTGTAGGTAGAGATGATGACAGTGAACACCTGACAGTGTTGACAGTGAAGGTAGAGATGACAGTGAACACCTGGCAGCGTTAACAATGAAGGTAGAGATGACAGTGAACACCTGGCAGTGTTGACAGTGAAGGTAGAGATGACAGTGAACACCTGGCAGCGTTAAGAGTGTAGGTAGAGATGACAGTGAACACCTGGCAGCGTTAACAATGAAGGTAGAGATGACAGTGAACACATGGCAGTGTTGACAGTGAAGGTAGAGATGACAGTGAACACCTAGCAGCGTTAACAGTGTAGGTAGAGATGACAGTGAACACCTGGCAGCGTTAACAATGAAGGTAGAGATGACAGTGAACACCTGGCAGTGTTGATAGTGTAGGTAGAGATGACAGTGAACACCTCACAGTGTTGACAGTGTGGGTAAAGATGACAGTGAACACCTGACAGGATTAACAGTGTAGGTAGAGATGATAGTGAACACCTGACAGGATTAACAGTGTAGGTAGAGATGACAGTGAACACCTGACAGGATTTAACAGTGTAGGTAGAGATGATAGTGAACACCTGACAGGATTAACAGTGTAGGTAGAGATGACAGTGAACACCTGACAGGATTAACAGTGTAGGTAGAGATGATAGTGAACACCTGACAGTGTTGACATGTAGGTAGAGATGATAGTGAACACCTGACAGTGTTGACATGTAGGTAGAGATGACAGTGAACACCTGGCAGTGTTGACAGTGTAAGTATATAGTAGAGAAGACAGTTGAAAGGGCCAGGCAGTGTTGACAATGTCAACAAAGGCGGCGGGGTCTCCACCCTGTATGACCCTGTGAGAGACCACAGGCAATGCTGCACGCTTCATCAGTCCCGGAATTCTCCCAGTCCACGCTGGCTGCCGACCACCACAGCCACTCGGTGGTCACGTCCCACAGTGGCCCCTCACCACACGTGTGGAATTAGAGTCCACCGGACGCTGCCGGCTATTTATAGCCTCTCTCTCTCTCTCTCTCTCTCTCTCTCTCTCTCTGTCTCTCTCTCTCTGTATTTGCGAAGTTTCGTGTGTGTGTGTGTGTGTGTGTGTGTGTGTGTGTGTGTGTGTGTCGGGGTGGGGGGCTGGGGGTGGGGGTGAAAGGTTGATTGTGTTAATCTTGGATTGCTTTTTTATATTTCAGTCTAGTATTCTTTTCACTATTTATATAGTTCATTGAGTTTTGAAGTCAAATATCATCGTGTTTTTGTTTTGTTTGTTTACTTTATCGGGGGCAGGATGTAAAAAGCTTGTATTATGCTTATTCTTTTAAAAGAAGATTCTCTCTCTCTCTCTCTCTCTCTCTCTCATCTCTCTCTCTCTCTCTCTCTCTCTCTCTCTCTCTCTCTCTCTCTCTCTCTCTGCCGCCGCAGTGACAGGCAGCACTGGACGGTCTAGATTAGCGTAGTTCTGCTTCTGAGAGTTGTTTGCTTGCTATGTAGGTCAGCCCCGCTTGGCACGTTTAGTGTTACACTGTGGGTGTCGGAAGTACTACAGTCATGGAGACACGGAGAGCTTCGTGTCTGTGATTTGCTGTGTGGTACGACTGCATAGCCATCTTTGAGGACTCTGTCTGTATTGCAGGTGATTTGGTTGTGTCTATTACCTAGGCTGACTTTGTGTGTGACAGATGACTTGGGTGTGTCTGTTTCCTAGGCTGACTTTGTGTGTGACAGATAACTTGGGTGTGTCTGTTTCCTAGGCTGACTTTGTGTGTGACGTGTGGCTTGGATGTGTCTGTTACCTAGGCTGACTTTGTGTGTGACAGATGACTTGAGTGTGTCTATTTTCTAGAATGACTTTGTGTGTGACAGATGATGTGGTTGTGTCTATTTCCTAGAATGATTTTGTGTGTGACAGATGACGGTTGTGTCTATTTCCTATGATGACTTTGTGTGTGACAGATGATTTGGTTGTGTCTATTTCCTAGAATGATTTTGTGTGTGACAGATGACTTGGTTGTGTCTACTTCCTAGGATAACTTTGTGTGTGACAGATGATTTGGTTGTGTCTATTTCCTAGGATAACTTTTGTGTGTGACAGATGACTTGGGTGTGTCGATTACGTAGGACTGCTTCGTGTGTGACAGATTTTTATTCATGTGTCTATTAACGAGGATGACTTTGTATGACAGTTGTGGACTTTGTGTGAGAAATGTCCACATCTGTCTGTTAAAGAGGATGACTTTGTGTGATCTGTTAATGAGGGTGACTTTGTGTGATCTTTTAAACGAGAATGGCTTTGTGTGATCTATTAACGATATATATGTATGACTGATGTCCACATGTATCTGTTAACAAGGATGAGTTTGTGTGACAAAGGATCTTGTGACATGTGTTTGTTAAGGAAGATGACTTTTTTTTATGACAAATGACTTTGGTGCACGTGTTTGTTAACGAGGAGTTTGTGTCCTCCACTGTGCTCTGATGAATATTCTACACTGCAATTGTAACAACAGTCTGGTGACATCTTGGTCTTCGTGGAATTGTGAAGGTCTGTTTTATCAAATAAACATTGTACACTGTAAATTTAACCACAGTCTTGTGGCATCTTGAACTTCATGGAACTGTAAGGTCTGGCATGTCTAATGAAGATTGCACAGTGTATCTGAAACAACCATCTGTGGCATATTGGTCCTCCCTGAACTCTACGTTCTTTTTACACCTGAAGCGTTGTGGTCAGTGAGGCCTGCGATGATCTCATTTGTTCTGCTCCACATTCAGGTGGGCTGTGGATGAATGCAGGTGACCGGTGCAGGAAGTCAAGGCTGTATAAACAGATGGAGCTGGAGGAATATGAGTCGAACACTGGGGGCACCAGGACAGGGGGAGGAGTGAATCGGGAAGGATATATATCTGGATAGTTGGGACATTTATGGCAGACCTTTTTTTTCGAATGTTCAGAAATAATTGCTATGTAATAAATCAAACAAAAGTTTGGTGTTGTGTTTTTCAGACTTGCCACCTGGAAGACATGGAGAAAATTAAACGTATAACGTATTTCAGCGTAAATAGGTTCCTGTATTTAAATGAAATAATACTACTGACAAAAGGATCAATACAATCGTGTTACACCACATTAGTTATAATGGTTTCACATTTTGTTACAGTACATACACAGCGGTGGGGGAAAAAAGAGAATTGAAAAAAAAAAAAAAAACAGACATGTGATGCAAGTTGATATGACTCTAACACATCCCAAAAATGTTCTAAGCTGGAAAGGAAAGAAAGGAAAGAGCCGTTCCTTGTTCGTCTCGTTTGCAGCGACATGAAGTGGAGCTGGTAGGAAGGACGGAGCCTGTCGCTCAGTGTTACGACCAGTTGTTCTGGAAACCACTGTAGCAGTGAGCAGTTCGCCCTGCTGGTTGCCTTCAAAGTTCTCGGGTCGTTAGATACTACCTGCTTGCAAATGCTTCCTGCCTCTGTGTGTGCGCGAAATGTGTGTGTGTGTGTGTGTGTGTGTGTGTGTGTGTGTGTGTGTGTGTGTGTGTGTGTGTGTGTGTGTGTGTGTGTGTGTGTGTGTGATTGAGAGTCAACGAGTCAACGAGAGAGAGAGAGAGAGAGAGAGAGAGAGAGAGAGAGAGAGAGAGAGAGAGAGAGAGAGAGAGAGAGAGAGACAGAAAGCGTGGATAAATGAGTGAATGATGAGCAACCAACCAAGAGACAGACAAACAGACAGACAGACAGACAGATTGAGGGGTGTGTGATTGTAACAAGGCATACATGAGTCATTAGGCGTATTCATTACCATCTGACTGCGTCATTGGCCTCGAAGTGTGTGCAACAGTACGTGTGTATACATAACAAGGCATTCGCGAGTCATAAGATGTATTTAATACCGTCTGACTTCGCCATTGGCCCTGCTTGTATATTTTGTGAGTGTGTGTGTGTGTGTGTGTGTGTGTGTGATGTGTGTGTGTGTGTGTGTGTGTGTGTGTGTGTATGTGTGTGTGTGTGTGTGTGTGTGTGTGTGTGTCTCTCTCTCTCTCTCTCTCTCTCTCTCCTCTCTCTCTCTCTCTCTCTCTAATCTCTCTAATTAACTAAGCATCGGCTAAATAAGTTAATACTTTTTTTCCGTTATGAATTAAAGAATCATTGTCATTGTTGTTGTGTCACTTGCACTGTCATTCTCTCTCTCCTCTCTCTCTCTCTCTCTCTCTCTCTCTCTCTCTCTCTCTCTCTCCTCTCTCTCTCTCTCTCTCTCTCCCTCTCTCTCTCTCATCTCTCCTCTCTCTCTCCTCACTCTCTCTGGCTCTCCTCTCTCTCTCCTCTCTCTCTCCAGGTCCTCTCTCTCCTCTCTCTCTCTCCTCTCTCATCTCCGTCTCTCCTCTCTCTCTCCTCTCTCTCTCTCTCTCTCTCCTCTCTCTTCTCTCTCTCCTCTCTCTCTCTCTCTCTCTCTCTCTGTGCGTGCCTGTTTGTGTGTGACCGTGTGTGTGACACGAAAGTGGCTGAAAGTCAGTCGGGTGGAACCAGGTGTGTTTACTACTGGCGTCAATGAAGGACGATGAGAGACAGGGGTCACAGGTGGCGGAAATACGACACGAGGACTCACCCGAACTGTGTCCTACAGTGTGTGCTGTGTCTGTGTGTGTGTCTGTGTGTGTGTGCAGGTACCTGACACACCCAGAGACCCAGGGACACTCGCGGCAAGACACGCTGAGCAGAAAGACAGAGAACAGACGGACAGAGAGACAGCATGAGGTTGCGTGCAGACAGACCGACAGACAGAGAGACACGCCTGTGAGAAGTGTTCAGATAGAAACACCACTGGTCGAAGAGCGCAGAAAGACAGACAGAGAAATGCACCGGTAAGAAGAGTTCAGAGACACAGAGAAATGCACCCGTAAGAAGAGTGCAGAGACACAGACAGAAAAAATGCACAGTTAAGAAGAGTGCAGAGGCACAGAGAAATGCACCGGTAAGAAGAGTTCAGAGACACAGAGAAATGCACCGGTAAGAAGAGTGCAGAGACACAGACAGAGAAATGCACACGGTAAGAAGAGTGCAGAGACACAGAGAAAATGCACCGGTAAGAAGTGTGCAGAGACACAGAGAAATGCACCGGTAAGAAAAGTGCAGAGACACAGAGAAATGCACCGGTAAGAAGAGTGCAGAGACACAGAGAAATGCACCGGTAAGAAGAGTGCAGAGACACAGACAGAGAAATGCACCGGTAAAAAGAGTGCAGAGACACAGAGAAATGCACCGGTAAGAAGAATGCAGAGACACAGAGAAATGCACCGGTAAGACGCGTGCAGAGACACAGACAGAGAAACACTAGTAAGAAGTGTGCAGAGAGATAAACAGAGAAACACACCAGTAAGAAGAGTGCAGAGAGATAAACAGATAAACACACCAGTAAGAAGTGTGCAAAGAGATAAACAGAGAAACACACCAGTAAAAAGTGTGCAGAGAGATAAACAGAGAGACACACCAGTAAGAAGTGAGCAGAGAGATAAACAGAGAAACACACCAGTAAAAAGTGTGCAGAGAGATAAACAGAGAAACACACCAGTAAAAAGTGTGCAGAGAGATAAACAGAGAAACACATCGGTAAAAAAAGTGTGCAGAGAGACGGACAGAGAAACGCACTAGTGAGAAGTGTGCAGAGAGATAAACAGAGAAACACACCAGTAAGAAGTGAGCAGAGAGATAAACAGAAAAACACACCAGTAAGAAGTGAGCAGAGAAATAACCAGAAAAAACACACCAGTAAGAAGTGTGCAGAGAGAGAAAC
>JADBJO010001301.1:442326-450652 GCA_016801955.1 Conus betulinus
ACAGACAATCATTGACATGTCATCATGGCTACAGATAATCATTGACATATCATCATGGCCACAGACAATCATTGACATGGCATCATGGCTACAGACAATCATTAACATATCATCATGACCACAATCATTGATATGTCATCATGGCTACAGACATTCATTGACGTATCACCATGACTACAGACAATCATTGACATATCATCATGGCCACAGACATTCATTGACGTATCATCATGGCTACAGACAATCATTGATATATCATCATGGCCACAGACAATCATTGACGTATCACCATGGCTACAGACAATCATTGACATATCATCATGGCTACAGACAATCATTGACATATCATCATGGCCACAGACAATCATTGACATATCATCATGGCCACAGACAATCATTGACATGTCATCATGGCTACAGACAATTATTAACATATCATCATGACCACAATCATTGATATGTCATCATGGCCACAGAGACATTCATTGACGTATCACCATGGCTACAGACAATCATTGACATATCATCATGGCCACAGATCATTGACATATCATCATGGCCACAGACAATCATTGACATGTCATCATGGTTACAGACAATCATTGACATATCATCATGGCCACAGGCAATCATTGACATGGCATCATGACCACAATCATTGACGTATCACCATGGCTACAGACAATCATTGACATATCATCATGGCTACAGACCTTCATTGACGTATCATCATGGCTACAGACATTCATTGACGTATCATCATGGCCACAGACAATCATTGACATATCATCATGGCCACAGACAATCATTGATATATGATCATGGCCATAGACAATCATTGACATATGATCATGGCTACAGACAATCATTGACATATGATCATGGCTACAGACAATCATTGACATATGATCATGGCTACAGACAATCATTAACATGTCAACATGGCCACAATCACTGATATGCCATCATGGCTACAGATATTCATTGACGTAACATCATAGCTACAGACAGTCATTGACATATCATCATGGCCACAGATAATCATTGACATATCATCATGGCCACAATCATTGACATGTCATCATGGCTACAGACAATCATTAACATGTCAACATGGCCACAATCACTGATATGCCATCATGGCTACAGACATTCATTGACGTATCATCATAGCTACAGACAATCATTGGTATTATCATCATGGCTACAGACAATTACGTTGGTATATCACGATGATTACAGATTATCATACTGCCTTATCATCATGGTACAGACAATCATATTACCTAATCATCATGGTCATCGACCACCATATTGCCTTACTGTCTCAATACATACAATCATAATACCAATCATCATGGTTATAGATCATCATATTGCCTTAGTGCCATGATATATACAATCATATTACCATATCAGCATGGTCATAGACCATCATATTGCCTTACTGTCACAATACATACAATCATATTACCAATTATCATGGTTATAGACCATCATATTGCCTTAGTACCATGATATATACAATCATATTACCATATCAGCATGGTTATAGACCATCATATTACCTTACTGTCATAATACAGCAATCACATTACCATGATCTTATTGTCATGGTACAGACCTACAATATTATCATCTTGGTTACAGACCATCAGACTAAGTGAATGCCATGGTTACAGAAAATCAAACGCCACATCACCATGGCATTAGACAAGCATTTTGCGATTTTGTCCTGGCTACAGATACCCATGTTGCTATATCATCGTGTTTACTGACAATCATATGGCCATTGCTCCAGGTTAAACTCTCATGCCCTTCTCGCCTCCTTTTTGCAGACAAAATCAATTTACCATACCCTCCTGGTGGCAAACAATCACATAATCATATCTCTCTGTCTGGTTGCAGATAGCCATGTCACTCTAGCTTTCAGAAAGTCATATTACTCCAGCCTCCAGAAAGTCATATAACTCTAGCCTTCAGATAGTCATATTACTCTAGTCTTCAGAAAGTCATATTACTCTAGTCTTCAGAAAGTCATACTACTCCAGTCTTCAGAAAGTCATATACTCTAGCCTTCAGAGAGTCATATTATTCTAGCCTTCAGAGAGTTATATCACTCTAGTATTATGATTGAAGACAGTCATATTACACTATCCTCATGGTTGTTGACAGTCACGTTACTCATCATCCTGGTTATAGACAATCATGTTACTCTATCCTCATGGTTATAGTCAGTCATGTTACTCTATCCTCCCGGTTATAGTCAGTCATGTTACTCTATCTCCTCCTGGTTATAGTCAGTCATGTACTCTATCCTCCCGGTATAGTCAGTCATGTTACTCTATCCTGGTTATAGTCAGTCATGTTACTCTATCCTCCCGGTTATAGTCAGTCATGTTACTCTATCCTCCTGGTTATAGTCAGTCATGTTACTCTATCCTCCCGGTTATAGTCAGTCATGTTACTCTATCCTCCTGGTTATAGTCAGTCATGTTACTCTATCCTCCCGGTTATAGTCAGTCATGTTACTCTATCCTCCTGGTTATAGACAGTCATGTTACTCTATCCTCCTGGTTGCAGACAGTCATGTTACTCTATCCTCCTGGTTGTTGACAGTCATGTTACTCTATCCTCCTGGTTGCAGACAGTCATGTTACTCTGTCCTCCTGGTTGTTGACAGTCATGTTACTCTATCCTCCTGGTTGTTGACAGTCATGTACTCTATCCTCCTGGCTTCAATCCTCCTGGCTTCAGACAGTCATATTACTCTCCTGGCTGCAGACAGTCATTTACTCTCCTGGCTGCAGACAGTCATATTACTCTCCTGGCTTCAGACAGTCATATTACTCTCCTGGCTGCAGACAGTCATGTGACTTTCCTCCTGGCTTCAGACAGTCATATTACTCTCCTGGCTGCAGACAGTCATGTGACTTTCCTCCTGGCTGTAGACAGTCATATTACTCTCCTGGCTGCAGACAGTCATGTGACTTTCCTCCTGGCTGTAGACAGTCATATTACTCTCCTGGCTGCAGACAGTCATGTGACTTTCCTCCTGGCTTCAGACAGTCATATTACTCTCCTCATGGCTGCAGACAGTCATGTGACTTTCCTCCTGGCTGTAGACAGTCATATTACTCTCCTGGCTGCAGACAGTCATGTGACTTTCTCCTGGCTGTAGACAGTCATATTACTCTCCTGGCTGCAGACAGTCATACTACTTTCCTCCTGGCTGCAGACAATCATATTACTCTCCTGGCTGCAGACAGTCATATTACTCTCCTGGCTGCAGACAGTCATACTACTTTCCTCCTGGCGGCAGACAATCATATTACTCTCCTGGCTGCAGATAGTCAAATTACTCTCCTCCTGGCTGCAGACAGTCATATCACTCTCCTCCTGGCTGCAGACAGTGATATACTCTCCTCCAGGCTGCAAAAAAGTCATATCACTCTCCTCCTGGCTGATGACAGCCATATTACTCTCCTCCTGGCTGTAGACAGTCATATTATTCTCCTCCTGGCTGTAGGCAGTCATATTACTCTAGTCCTGCCGGCTGTAGACAGTCATATCACTCTCTTCCTGGCTGCAGACAGTCATATCACTCTCTTCCTGGCTGCAGACAGTCATATCACTCTCTTCCTGGCTGCAGACAGTCATATTACTCTACCCCTCCCCACCCCCTCCCCCTCCAGCTGCAAACAGTTATGCTATTCTGCTTTCCTGGTTACAGACTCATTATCGATGGCATACCTCCTGGCTACTGCAGTCGTATTACCCGTAGGGTACACTGACTGCAGGCAATCATGTTACCTGTGGCATACCCTCCTGACTGTATTCAGTCACATTACCTGTGGCATACCCTCCTGACTGCAGTCAGTTATATTACCTGTGGCATACCCTCCTGGCTGCAGATAGTCATATTACCTGTGGCATACCCTCCTGATAGCAGTCAGTCATATTACCTGTGGCATACCTCCTGGCTGCAGATAGTCATATTACCTGTGGCATACCCTCCTGACTGCAGTCAGTCATATTACCTGTGGCATACCCTCCTCATAGCAGTCAGTCATATTACCTTGTGGCATTCCCTCCTTACTGCAGTCAGTCTATTACCTGTGGCATGCCCTTCTGACTGCAGTCAGTCACATTACCTGTGGCATACCCTCCTGACTGCAGGCAGTCATTTTACTCATGGCATGCTCTCCTGATAGCAGTCAGTCATGTTACCTGTGGCATACCTTCCTGATTGCAGTCAGTCATATTACTCATGACATACTCTCCTGACAGCAGTCAGTGATATCACCCATGGCATACCCTCCTGATTGCAGTCAGTCATATTACCTGTGCCATATCCCGCCTGACTGCAGTCAGTCATATTACCTGTGGCATACTCTGCTGACTGCAGTCAGTTATATTACCTGTGGCATACCCTTCTGACGGCAGTCAGTCATGTTACCTGTGGCATACCCTTCTGACGGCAGTCAGTCATGTTACCTGTGGCATACACTCCTGACTGCAGTCAGTCATGTTACCTGTGGCATACCCTCCTGACTGCAGTCAGTCATATTACCTGTGGCATACTCTGCTGATAGCAATCAGTCATATTACTCATGGCATACCCACCCCTGATTGCAGGCAGTCACAATACCTGTGGGCATACCCTCCTCATAGCAGTCAGTCATATTACCTGTGGCATACCCTCCTGACTGCAGTCAGTCATATTACCTGTGGCATACCCACCTGACTGCAGTCAGTTATATTACCTGTGGCATACCCTCCTGACTGCAGTCAGTCCATATTACCCAGCATAACCCACCTGATAGCAGTCAGTCAGTCATATTACCATGGCATACCCTCTTGATAGCAGTCAGTCATATTACTCATTGCATACCCTCCTGATAGCAGCAGTCAGTTATGTTGTAACTCATGGCAATACCCTCCTGATAGCAGTCAGTCATATTACCTGTGCCATACCCTCCTGACTGCAGGCAGTCATATTTACTGTGGCATACCCTCATGGTTGAGGTCAGTTCACATATCTACCAGTGGCGTACCCTCCTGATTGCAACAAGCAGTCATATGTACCTGCGGCGTACCCTTCTGATTGAAGTCATTCACAATATCACCTGTGGCATACCCTCCTGACTGCAGGCGTCATATTACCTGTGGCATGCCCTCCTGATTGAGGGCAGTCACAATATTACCTGAGACATACCCTCCGGACTGCAGGCAGTCATATTACACTGTGGCATACCCTTCTGATTGAGGTCAGTCAAAATATTACCTGTGGCGTACCCTCCTGACTGCAGGCAGTCATATTACCTATGGCATACCCTCCTGATTGAGGTCAGTTCACAATATTACCTGTGGCGTACCCTCCTGACTGCAGTCAGTCATATTACCTGTGAAATACCCTCCTGATTGAGGTCAGTCACAATAATTATTACCTGTGACTCATACCCTCCTGACTGCAGGCAGTCATATTACCTGTGGGCATACCTTCTGATTGAGGTCAGTCACAATATTACCTGTGACATTACCCTCCTGACTGCAGGCAGTCAGTCATATACCTGTGACAATACCCTCCTGACTGCAGGCAGTCATATTACCTGTGGCATACCCCTCCAGACTGCAGGCAGGCGTATTACCTATGGGCTTACCTCCTGACTTCAGGCAGTCCATATTACCATGTGGCTCCTGATTGAGGTCAGTCACAATATTACCTGTGTGGGGTACCCTCCTGATTGAGGTCAGTCACAATATTACCTGAGGCAGTACCCTCCTGATTGCAGGCGATCTGTGCGCCAGCTACCTGAGCCGGAGCCAGACTACCAGACTGACGATTCGGAAGACTTCCCCCCCGCCTCCTTCCCCCCGCACTTACAGCAGTCAATGCCAGCCGGGACAACGTGAGGACAACAACAACAATAACAACACAGCAGCAACAACAACAACAGCAACAACAACAGTCATCATGAAATGACAACAAGAATACCTCCGCCAAACACAGCCAGTGGGTATTGGGGCTGACGGCGCAGTGGCAGTGCTGGAAGAAGTAGGGGAGAGAAGTCATTCTCGAAGAGGGTGCTTTCTCCCCCCTGGTGCGGTTGTTTTTCCAAAGAACGAGAGGCTATGCAAACCGAGAGCTATTCTGATGAACTGTAAACGTCAGTGTGTGTGTGTGTGTGCTGTGTGCATGCGTGCGTGTGTGTGTGTGTGTGTGTGTGTGTGTGTGTGTGGGTGTGTGCGTGTGTTTGTGTGCGCGCGTGTGTTTGTGTGTGTGTGTGGTGTGTGTGTGTGTGTGTGTGTGTGTGTGTGCGTGTGTCTCCGTGGTGTGTGTGTGTGTGTGTTGTGTGTGTGTGGTGTGTGTGTGTGTGTGTGTGTGTGTGGTGTGTGTGTGCGGCAAAACAGACAGACAGACAAAGAGGCAAAACAAACAAGCAGACAGACTAGGTAGATAGACAGGGGGGACCGATAGTACAAGGAGCATGGGTGAAGAGAGAAAGAGAGAGAGAGAGAGAGAGAGAGAGAGATGAGAGAGAGGAGAGAGACAGAGAGAGAGAGAGACAGACAGACCATAGACAGACCAGACAGACGAAAGACAGGACGACAGGGCAGACCAAAGACAGACTGAGACAAAGAACTAGGGAGAGACAGACAGACAGACTGAGACAAAGACAGGGATAGACAGACAGACAGACAGACAGACAGACAGACAGGACAGACAGACAAACAGGCAGGCATGCAGGCAGGCACGCACGGGGGAAAGAGAGTGTGCTGCATATGCCGGAATCCCAGGCCGGGTGGTGTGTGTACAGGGGCGGTGACTTGTGTTGTACAGGGGGCGGGACTTGTGTGTACAGAGGGCGTGACGTGTGTGTACAGGGGGCGTGACGTGTGTGTACAGAGGGGCGTGACTTGTGTGTACAGAGGGCACGTGACGTGTGTGTACAGGGGGCGTGACATGTGTGTACAGAGGGAGGTGACTTGTGTGTACAGAGGGCGGCGTGACCTTTGTGTGTATAGAGGGCGTGATGTGTGTGTATCTAAAGGGCGTAACGTGTGTATACAGGGGGCGTGACTTGTGTGTATAGAGAGGGGGTGACGTGTTTGTACAGAGGGCGTGACTTGTGTGTATAGAGGTGTGATGTATGTGTATAGAGGGCGTGACGTGTGTTGTATACAGAGGGGCGTGACTTTGTGTGTACTGGCAGAGGACGTGACGTGTGTGTACACAGAGGGCGTGACATGTGTGTATACAAAGAGCGTAACGTGTTTATACAGGGGACATGACTTGTGAGTTTAGAGGGCGTGACGTGTGTGTGTATAGAGGGCGTGACGTGTGTTATATACAGAGGGTTGTGACATGTGTGTATGGAGGACGTGACATGTGTGTACAGAGGGCGTGACGTGTGTGTATATACAGAGGGCGTGACGTGTGTGTACAGAGGGCGTGACGTGTGTACATACAGAGGACGTGACGTGTGTATATACAGAGGACGTGACGTGTGTGTATAGAGAGAGGGCGTGACCTGGTGTATATACAGAGGGCGTGACGTGTGTATAGAGGACGTGACGTGTGTGTAAAGAGGGCGTGACGTGTGTATATACCAGAGGGCGTGACGTGTTGTATAGAAGGCGTGACATGTGCATATACAGAGGCGCGTGACGTGTGTGTACAGAGGGCGTGACGTGTGTGTACAGAGGGCGTGACTTGTGTGTACAGAGGGCGTGACTTGTATGTACAGAGGGCGTGACGTGTGTGTACAGAGGCGCGACGTGTGTATAAAGAGGGCGTGACGTGTATATACAGAGGGCACTACGTGGTGTACAGAGGAGCGAGTGTACAGAGGACTTGACTGTGTACAGAGGGCGTGTGATTGTGTGTACAGGGGGGTGTGACGTGTGTGTATACAGACGGCGTGACTGTGTGTATACAGAGGGCGCGTGACGTGTGTATACAATTGGGCGTGACTTGTGTGTACATAGGGGGTTGACGTATGTGTATACAGACGCGTGACCTGTGGCGTATACAGAGGGCGATGACGTGTGTAATACATTGGGCGTGACGTGTGTGCGTACAGAGGCGTGACGTGTGGGGTGTAATGCAAGAGGACGTGAACGTGGTCTGGTACCAGGGGTAGGGTGAAAGTGACGTGTGTACAGGGGGGGCGTGACTCGCTGCAAGCGGAGGTGCGAGCTGCACTTAGAGCAAGGTGCTGGCCAGAGCGAAAGGGCACCCAGAAGCGCTAGGATTGGCAGCAGCAGCAGGGAGGCGGGCCAGAGAACCAGTCTTGAACTGAAGCGGAGAAACGGGCCTCTG
>JADBJO010001302.1:0-27500 GCA_016801955.1 Conus betulinus
AGCATCCACATGAGATGGACAAGCTAGAAGAGACCTTTGGCAATGAAGGGAGGAGGAGAAAGAAGGGGAAGAAGGACGGGAAGAGAAAGGGGACCGGGAGGGGGAGAGGGAGGAGAGGGAGGGGGAGACACCAGATTGGAGTTATTGAAGAGAGAAAGAAAAACGGGCAGTCTACAAAAAGACAAAGAAAAAATGAGGTTTAGAGTGTGGGTTAGAAGATGATGAAGATTAATTTAAAGAAATGAAGTAGAAACGAGGGAAGACCAATTTGAAATAAATAGACGAACATTTCATTTGTGTGGGAAATAAAAACCACCAAAAATTGCAAGAGGACAGATAAGAAAACGTGCAGGGGAAGGTACACTAGACATTAAACCATGACAAAAAACACTTGCTTATCGAGCATTTTTTTTAAGAGTAGGCTTAAACAAAATATGTCGTCACGAAGACAAGAGAACAAAAGGGTCTTCAGACAGGAAAAAATGCCTTGTAAAATCTAGAGTACGTGGATCAAACAACTATTTGTGGTTTTCATTTTGTGAAATCATATTTTTTCGGCGTATGAATTTCGCCTGTTTACACCTTGGTTGCAACTTGAAGAAGAAAAATATATTTCCGACATTGTTTTCGTTCGGCATGCAGGGAGAAGTTCTCGACACCTTGCCGCAATTATTTTATGTTTGCATGTATGATTGTTCGGAAGCAACATTAGACACCGAAACTGCGGATTGCGTGGGTTCCATTTTTGCACGTAAATGTCCTGAGGCAGTCTGACTGTACAATATCGCATGAGTGCTTTGGATGAGAATTATAAATCCAAGTACAAGTACCAGGAACTGTATTTGTCTTTCTAAATCTGAAAAAAAATTGGGTCAGGAAGAGACAGAGCTAGGACCGATGAAGAAAAGAGAGGAAGGGAAGGAAGGACGAGAGGGGGGAAAATTTTTGGTTTTTTGGTATGACCCAGATAGAAACCATGGTTCATAATAATCTGTTTCCACCCACACCGCTGGGGACCCTATGAATTGACCCGACCGCTTGTAAGATCAGAAAGCCCAAGACTTCGATGAAGCACCCGTCAACCTATAGCCACGGTAACGCTCCTGCAGTATATTTTACTGAAGTTCACTTCAACTCGGGAGGATTTTAGGTAGGATCAGCTGCACAGTCAAGGCGTCTGGTTTGTGTCCGGGTTTTTCACAGAAAGAACAGAAAAATAAAAAAGAATCGAGCGGGAACGATGAAAAGTGTTTGTTTCACAAAACCCACCAAGATCATCTGCTAGTGGGCAGAAGATCAGTTTTATACAGTGCCCAGCGCCCCCTCCCCCCCTACTCCCAAGCCCCCCGCACAACAAAGCACGCACGCAAGCATGGCACCCACTACACACCCCCCCCCCCGCAAACCAACCCCGCGCACACACATACAATACACACTCACACCCACAGCGGACACAGCACACACACCACACCACACACACACAACACAATCACGTCACTATCACAATCTACATCACAGAGGGGAGGAGAGAGAGGAGAGAGAGAGGAGTGATTGAGATGTAGAGAGAGAGGAGAGAGTGCGCGATGCGCGCGCGCGCGCGCGTTGTAATGTGGGTCCGTGTTGGTGTGTGTGTGTGACGTGTGTGGGCTTGTGTGTGGTGTAAAATCGTACCAAAAAATAGAGAGCATTTGTTGGAAAAGACGACAACAGACCAAAAAAAACTGTTAGCATGATCATGTAATTAGTATACTTTGACGGGGTCGGTTTCTTGTCATATAAAACATAACTCTGAGCCATGAAACTTCAATATATCGTTTTCCTGCACAATAAGAAAAAATTAGAATATGTTAAAGACGTCTCCTCTCTCTTCTCTCTCTCTCTCTCTCTCTCTCTCTATCTTCTCTCTCTCTCTCTCTCCTCTCTCTTTCAATTCAGCTTATAATCTGGACAATTTTCTTTTTGCTTTAAACAGTTTGTTTTTTTTTTGTTTTTTCTCAAGAATATCATCCGTTTGCCTGGCTGTCATAGTAGTAACGTCTTAGATTTTTCTTTTCCAACATATGACTTCTCATATTTGATGTATAATAAAGCCACGTGACCAGAGACTCACATTGAGTCTCCATTTGAGGACATCTTTGACACCACGACCGTACCACAGACCACTACCCCCCCAGGGCCATCATGGGCAAATTATTGGAAGAAAGACAATGCACAACGAAAAACAAAAGGAAACCAGAAGGAAGAAAAAGAATACCTGACATCGTAGGCAACCATTTTTTACTCCCTGTACCCAACAGCCGCACAAACAAAAAAAAAAAAAAAAAAAAAGAGCCATAAATCGTCTGTTTAGGAAGCCAGGAAGCCATACAGCCCACTGGTAAAGAACCACCCTTTAGGGGGGAATAGAGGGAGCAATACAGAGGATGACGCTTTTCAACATACAAGTGTCCCCAGGGACAGTGCCAAGTTCATCCCGTGCATTGGCACGGGGGGAATCGCAAAAACTTAGACAGCTCAAGGGAAACACGAGAAAAAAATTGAAATGTAAATTTATTTAGTTGGTAAAAGGCAAAGGCATCTAACAAAAATGAAAAAAAGAGAAGCAGTAGAAGTCCCGAAAAGAATATACAATTCCACGAATGAGACGATAACGAGGGGCGGTTCTAGTGGGAAGGGGGTAGTGGTCGGAACATTAGGACTGGTGTTTTTAATTGTGAGAAAGGAGGGGTTGGTTGTAAGTGGTCTTCATTCCAAATTTGGGTTTTGATATTGTTGCTGTTACAAGTTGGCCAAAGGTATTACTCTGGGTAGGTTTTTGATACAGGGTTGGGTATGGTCGCGATTGTTCTAGAAACGCAAACAATACTCTCCGTGTTCACTCTAGATTTAGTAGTCTGATCTCTATTCCTAGAATCTACTCTCTCTCATCTTCTTCTTCCTCTTCTCTCTCGTACCGTCTCTGTCTTTAAAATCGTTGAGGACACCAATAACAACAGAACGAGACAACAAATTCTGACAGTACCTTTTTTTAACTACTTCTAGTCCCTATCCATAAATCAATCTTGCCCCAACTACACACATATTAATCCTTGCTCTCTCATCCTCGTCTCTGGTATTCTGACTACGCTATCTATCTCATCTCATCTCCTCATCGTCCGCACACAGCACGGGCTCATTTTTGAAGAGAGAAGTAGGCAGGTTGCCTAGCATAGATACCTAGAGACAATCACTGTTACACAAGAGGTGTTGAACGAGATGCATGACCTATGAAGAAAGAAAGCGAGACAGACGACAAAGGAACGTGGGCAGACGTGGACAATTCCTGCCTTTTATAACTGACCCAGAGGAAGGCAGAAAGTGTATTTCAAAGGGGAGGCGGGGGAAGGGGAAGGGGGCGGGTATAGAAGTGGGCAAGACAAACGAAGCACTTTAAGAGCGCAGTGAAAAGACAGAGAAGAAAAAGACTAGGCAGCGAAAGGCGGAAACGGGAAAGAAGGGAAACGAACCACTCCAAGCATAAGCCCAAAACCCGAAATGGTGCGAGGAAAGAGGCGGGAGAACGAAGAATGGCGAGAAAAACGGACAGACTGAAATGCCTCGGGACAGTACAAAACTTGCCTTTTTCAAATTCAAATGACAACAGCCGGACAACCCGCATTAGGACATTCAGTGTAGATGAGGGAATTGCCCCGAGGATTAACAAAAACAATAGATAAACAACACAGAGAAGAGGAATCCTTTTGAACATAAGAGAGCCAACTGTAAAGTGTGGAAACTATTTAAGACACCTGAACGGTATAGGCAACCACAAAAACATAAGAAAGGAAGATGGTTAGTGAAAAAAGGTGTCTTTGAAAATATACACTAGACAATAAATTATTATAGACGGCATGACAGAAAACAGCAAAAAAAAAAATACTGTGCAGTAATGTAAAAAACAGCTTAGCTCTCACAATAAAAAAAGATAATGCATGCAACGTTGAAAGAAAAGATTGATGTAAAAATGTTCACAGAAATGAAATGCCAATGTAAAACGATAAGTATCAAAAAATAAATCCTGGTTTTCGTTTTTGACAATCAAGCTTGGCGCCATTATGACTTAAAATGTACATTATCGTTGCAGCCTGGACAAAAGACAATATCTTTACCACGCTTTCTTTCGGCTCTGACCATGAGGAACTGACTCGGTCCCGACAAACTTTTGCCGAACATGTTTCAAGGTGAGCAAACATAATGCTTCAGCCCAAGAGAGACGAAGAAAGCAAAGTGCAGATCGATTGGTATTCACGTGCACATAAAACACCACCTGGTGAACTCCAAGCTGACTTGTACGATTTTACATTGGTGCCTCTTGACAGAGGAATAAAAAACCAGCACAATGTCTTCAGGGCATGTATTTTTTCGCTTGTTGATGAGTCAAGAATATTTTTTAATTAACAAAAGGGAAACAGCCCGCCGGGTCAAAATATATGCAGCCATGAAAACCTAAATTGATGAAATGACCAGAGAACATGCATTATGGACGTAACGGTTATCGGTGCCGGCTCTTGAAAACCTCCAGTTTACTATTCTGTGTTATCAAGCAACGGATGGTGGAAGGCCTATATTAACGTCTGACATCGCAAGATGACAGCAAGGCCCCAAGGATTAGCGTATACAAAGCAGACCTGCGGAATGACATAGCCTTAAGACACAGACATGTTTAATATTTGGAGAGAGACTTCACGTTATCCACGAACAGGCGCTGTAATGCTCCAGTTCAAGTACAACCGAGACCGTGTTGTTAAGAGGTTGTCAGAGGCAGAAATGCGAAGGGTAATCAAGTGAAAGGCCGCAGGAGCGTTGCCCGCCCGGAGGGAAAAGGTCCTTGATCGGGGACATGGCGCAAGAAGGAGGGAAGATGATGAACCAACCCATGTATAACAGCACTGACACACACGCCGCTAGACAAACACAAACACACACACACACACACACAACACAACACACACAGCACACACACACACACCGACACACACACACACACCACGCAATCACCACAAAACACCACCACACACACACACCACAACACACCCCACAAATATATATACTATATACTATATATCATATAATAATTCTATACAGGAAGAGCCCCCGACCGACAGCAGAAAGCGGAACCGTAGGAGAACCAGACGCATATATAGAACTCGTTCGAATATAGAATAATGAAAGTGGAGGGAGGGAAGGGGGAAATTGACCTGAGGGCATAGGGATGGGATGGAAGGGAGGGATGGACTGTTAGAATGGATGGAGAGCATAGAAAAATTGACAGAGAAAACAAGACAGAGAGTCGACCAGGGGAAAAAAGGAAAAAAAGGCAGGACGAGAGTACCCGCCGCGACGAAAGAGACTTTCATTAAGTACCTGGCCACGTATTTAAGCAGCGAAGCAGCAGTACTTAGCGCCATTCTCCTTAATGATGATACCGATGACAGATGTTTTGTGATCCGAGTAACAATGACCGCACTTGATGATGACTAAGATGGATGTTAGCTGGGAGGTAGAGACCAATGATGCATGATTGACTATGAATGCCCATCTGATGATATATGCAGATGATGATTAGGATCGATGATATGACAACGATGACCACGTGATGATGCATGGAGTAGGTGATATGATCAATGATAACATGATCATGATCGAACTGGACCCGCGACGTGCGTGGTAGGCTCCGGTCGGCACCCTCCGCCCCGCGTGCGTGACCGAATGACGCCACTGACCCCGACGCACGACCGCACGACGATGCAATGCCTGCCATTAGGATCCGACCTAAACACGCATCGCACACATAGGGAGAGAGCACACCGAAAGCGACCAAAAGCCAGCAAAACACAATGTCTACACTCACACAAACACGACACCCCACGCACGAACGGGCCCGCTGGCTCAGAAGCTAAAGTCGCGGCCCGACTCCATCAGAGACTCCCTAAGGCCCCCGACGGACGCGGAAACACTTTGAGCCATACGTCTGACGACACACTCCCGAGGCACCAATCACATATGTCTATAGAAACAACTTTAGTGCTCCTCACAGCGCGGCATCGTCGAGCGAGGCAAACACCAATATACCGCCCACCGGACACATCTACTCGTAGGACAAACGAGCACACCCGACAGGTTACCGAAGAGAGAGAGGGAGAGAACGCGAGAGGAAAGGGGGAAGAGAAGAGAAATGAGAAAGAGAGAGGAGAGGAGAGACAGGCTATAGAGACTTAGGAGAGAAGAAGAGAGAGGTGAGAAGAAGGATGGACGGCACGAGTTAATCAATCATCGCCACAATCTCGAAAAAGAACACCGTACACAGTAACAACTCGTATCTTTATTGCCCAACACGAAAAGTTAGCCACTCCGTCTCCCAAACAAAAGAAAATGCACTACTCAATCGCTTTGACCTAGCTAAAGCCTTGATTATCTGTACGATCTCGTTAGTTAGCCTGAAGGCCGTAATGGTAATACAACATTCCTAATTTAATCATGTCTTTGTGACATCAGGTCTATCCCCCACTCCCGCGGCCTCCCCCCCCCACTTTCCCATTCCCTGGAACAATCTCTCCGATAGTCATCCCAAACCACACTCCCCCTTCCTCTATTTTTCTAGTGCTTGTCCTTGTTATTGTGGTGGTCAAATTTCCATCAACTTCCACATCTTTGTTAAACATATAGGCCTTTATTCGGCTCTATTTCACAGCGCTAACTTGTATACTCCTCACAAGCCGGAAAATGTCCGAAAGGTGGCAAGAAAAAGTAAGAAACAGACGCCGGGGGGAGAAGAGCAGTGATCAACTGAAATAAATTGATGTTTGTTTGAGATAATATAAGGATGAGCACCTGAGTTAAGAAAAAAGACGAGGTCTAGTATGACGTATCTTGACTTTTTCTCGGGACAAGAAAGGCATCGAAGAGAGACGAGAGGAAACGGAGAGGGCCCACCTAAGGATTCTGGCTGCGACTTCCAGCTTGTCCAAGCATATCTGCACGTCAAGCTCGAACATAGCGTGGAGAACCCTGAGTACCCTGGCGTAAGGGAGAGCAGTGCACCAAATGTTCAGAGAAAAAGACGAGAGAAGAGCATGAGCTTAATGTCACTGCCAAGAGTAAAGCCAGACCAGGAGAACGCGATCAGTATGCTTAAAAGCTACTACGTCCAAAAAAGATTAAGGACATGTGATAAGGTAGGCTTCTCTTTTGGTCAGTATAACAGCCCACAGCAACTTACCACTTTGCCTCAACGTGCACGGTTATTGTGATCGATCGCAACACAACGTGTGATTTTTGTTTTCTGTTGTTAATCATGTTTGTATACGATAATGCATTGTACGATCACGTGTCGGTGTGCCGGACTCGTAAGGAAACCACGCGCATACTATATCAGTAACTGCATTGCGAGTGCGTGCAACAACACAACACACACACAAACCACACACACAATATAATATATATCATATTATCATATACGATATCTATTATATATATATATAGATAGATAGATAGCATAGACTAGATAGATAGACTAGATAGATAGATAGCATATCATAGACTAATTAAATTCCCTACTAGGCCATCAGACCTAACCGCCAGCACTATTCAAGCCCAAAACTTAACGAGCATGACATGCGCTTACTGCCATGATAGATCAATGATAGATAGATATAGATAGATAGATAGATAGGATATATAGATAGATAGATAGATAGGGATAAGATAGATAGATAGATAGACCAAATATATATAACGCGCGTGCACACCACACACACACCACACACACACACACATACACACAACTGGAACCACACACACACACACACACACACACACCACAAACACAACACATCCACACACACTACATACATACATACATAAATACATACATACAATACATACATACATAAAAGATTTTTTCTGAAATAAATGATTATTTTTACAGTCTTCGACCCGGAAAGCAAACTGATTTGAATGCACAGAGTTCGGACACAATCAGAGAGAGAAGGATGAGACAGAGATTACGAAAACGGAAAAATCCCCGGTTTTAAACGGATAAAAGATAAGCTTGATTTATAAAACTCGCCAAGACATCGATTCCCACCAACCCCCTTTGATGACGGGATAATGTTTTAGTATGAGACAGAGAAAGAAAGACACAGAGTGGGCGAGAGGACAGGAGAGAGAGAAGAGATTGAGCAGAGAGAGAGGACGGAGACAGACCGAGAGAGAGAGAGACGAAGACCGAGAGAGAGAAAGAGACAGAGGAGATACACAGACAGGACAGACAGACACGCAGAGAGCAGTTCTGCACTTTGAGTTTGTTTTGTTTCACTCATGAGATGAGGCGAGAGAGAGAGAGGAGAAATGGAAAGGGGGGAGGGGAGGGAAGGGCTGTGATGACGTGCTTGGAATTGGGAACTCAGTCTGGAAGACAGCCCCAAATCCGGCTGCTTCGTACGCTAATTAAAAAAAAAAAAATACTAGCCTCTGTGCTCGTGTTGTTTGTCTGGTGGTTTGCCTCAGTTGCCATGTACTGTAGTGGAGTACTTAGTACACGGTAGGTCTAGTGCAAAAAACGCTTCGAGCCAGAGACGGGTAAAATCTTCAGTGACGGAAAAGTTTTCAACGCCGTCCGTCTTATTACCAGACAGTACTGAAAGCTACCGGAACCCCTGCGAGGGAAGGGGATGGGTGTGCGGGGGAACACTTCCGGACTATTCTGGGCTCCATGCATCCCACTCCACAACTCCCCCACCTCACTCCTGCTCAATAGTAACAATTTTGAAAAAAAAAAAAAAAAAAACTGACTCCCATACATCTCCCTTGACGCCCCCTCCTCCCCCCCCCCCCCCCTCCGGCCTCCCCCCGCCACATCTCAAAAGCCCAAATCCCCCCCCCCCCCCCCTCCCTCGTCCGTGCCCTTTCATACCCCTTAAGATATTCAGGCTGTGGTCGGGTGCTAGAGAGCTATTCGGCGCTGTGGCGTACGCTAAGGGTTCAAGTGGGGACCATGCAGTCGAGTTTCCTCCCCCTTGAAGGATGCGTCTGTAAGTGCTGCTCAAATTTCCTGACCACCGGGGGCAGCTGTCTGTATCTCACGGGCCCCGCCTGATCGATGCCCCAGATACGAGGAGAAGAAAGCGCGGAGTACCGGCCTCTTGTGTGTAGTCAGTCTCCGGCCAAACCGCACACCGCATGGCATCAGCCTCATCAATTTCACGTCCTCGTGCCTCAGTTCCTGTGACCCTTCACGTCCGGTCTTAATCGTGGTGACCCCATTTTTCAGCTTTTTTACCTCCACATCGCAAAGCTTTGGTAGAACCCATGTACAAGAGTGATGATTGATTGCTCCTTCTTCGTTTTCATTGGCCTGAATGTTTCTTGGTTTGACCTGAAGAAGACCTAACATGTCAAAACGCGTCGAGTTCTGAGTTTTGTTTTGTAATCTGTTTGTCCATCTTCTCTAGCGGAATCGCTCACAATTTTTCTGAAACACGTACAAGTCTACGGATTTGAAAGATTCACATGGACGTATTGTCGGCGTGGCATGGGGTATTGATTTCCTTTCAAAGGTGGTGATCGATATACAATCAGGTAATCATTGTCATCCCTAATGAGGTTTATTTAGTATTGGGGAACTCATAAGCATGTTGGATCGGATGAAATCACCACGGAACACCACCGAAGTGGCTCAATTACAACAGCGCGGTGTATTCTCTGGTGGGGGCCTCACGACGATCTGGAGATGTCAACTGTTCGATTCCTGATGCTGTGGACTGCTTATGCTATGGCGATAGGTCTTACTAGATGTGGCTGTGGAGGGGGACGGGGGGAGGATCGGAACGAGCGGTGTGACGGGTAATACAATGGAGGGGCTACCTACGATGGGCTCCGTTGCAATAATAGTAATGATGTTGGAAGTTTCTAACATTCATCGGGCGTAAATCGCGGCATCAAAAGCAGGACTAAAAAACTCAGCACGTTTTACCAGTCCAGATAGAAAAGAAAAGTTACGATATGTAGCTACGTGTCAACATAATGTTTGCACATAGACACTCTCTCTCTCTCTCTCTCTCTCTCTCTCTCTCTCTCTCTCTCTCTCTCTCTCTCTCTCTCTCTCTCTCTCTCTACACACACACACACACACACACACACACACACACACACACACACACCACACACACACACACACATACATCAGGGTGAAAGTCATCAAATCTTCCGGTCAGTCTCATTATAAGTCAAAAACAAAAGATCCCGGATGCACAGCGAGAAAAGTTTCAGATCTGTCCCTCACACTCAGTGTAACAAACTGCCTCACATGTCCTCCCACTAGCCCCTCACCTCCCTGGCCTCCATCGCCCGATGGGACTCCAGTCGACGCAGAGAAACTTACATGCCACTGTGTCGGGAGGTCACAGAGCCTGTCCGAAGCAAGAACCAAGCCTTATCCCACAACCGCAAGTCCAGGTGCTGTCCCACTAACAATAACTGGCTACATGTTTTTTTTTTCCATGCGTTGTCCATATCGTTTGCTGATTCTGGGTCCCCGTCCCCACAAACATCCATACTGTGAGCATGAAAAACGTCACAAGACAACAAAACTGCACTTTACTGAAGTACATTCACAACAGAATCTCTCGCGATCCTGCCTGTAATTCCACCACCACTTTCCGACAAAGAGAGAGGGGGGGAAAAAAATGTTAGAAAAAAAAAAAAAGATAAATAACCCTGAGTTTGTCAGAGCACGGGAGACAACTGTTCCCCCAAAAGCCAGAAAAACTTGTCCTGTTGTTTCCGGCCGACTTCAGGACCACACACGTCCAAGCACTGAGTGTCTTCAAATCCTGCCTGATGGCTGGACAAGTAGTGAATATTTCGCTGAATTATTTGGACAGAGCCAGAGCCAGCGGAGCCGTGCCAGCGTCTGTGAGCGACTCTCTCTATCTCTCTTCTCTCTCCCTCTCGCTCTTTTCTCTCTCTCTCTCCAGCACTGGTAAAGGGGGTGGTGGCGGCGGGCTGCCCTAGCTGGCGTCGCCGTCCTTGTTTGCTTGCAGCACTGTCTTCCTCCATGGACGATCGATGCCGCCACATAGATAATTATATTCGATGCGTGCCAGCGCCTGTGCCGGAGCTTCGGATGGAGTTGCTGGGTGTCACAGGCCCCGCGCTGAGGAATTCCTTTCAACACAGAGCCGTTGTATGCGGGGTTGGCTTTCACAACATTGCCACTTGTGATGTGTTGGGTCTGCCTGACGGAGAAAAGGACAGTCAGCAGGCTGTCCTGTTATTCGTTTTGTTGCTATCTTTCGCAGTCTGAGATCCGAATGTTCTGGCTTCTTTCTTCTCCTTCGTTCTTCCTTCTTTCATTCGATCTTCTTCTTCTTCTTCTTTTTCTTCTTCTTCTTCTTCTTCTTCTTCTTCTTATTATTATTATTATTATTATTATTATAATTATTATTATTGTTGTTGTTGTTGTTATCATTATTATCATCATTATTATCATTATTCTCCTCTTCCTCCTCCTCCTCCTCCTCCTCCTCTGACTTTCTTGTTGTTTGTTGTTGTTGTTCTTGTCTGTTCTCTCTTCTTCTTCTTCTTCTTTTATCAATTCACACCCACTTATCAAGATGTTTCCGTTCCTGTTGTTATAATCCCACCATACACATATTTCCCCACAGCCAGTGGCTGTAGAGGCAGTGAACTGTCAGATGTTCACTATGTCAAGGGCTCGAGCTGACTTGTTACGGAGCCCATCCCTCTCCTTCAGCCGACTTTAAACTTCCCTGAACCGAATCAGGTATGCGTTTACCTGCTGCATCAGAGAGAGGATTTTCAAGCCCGAGAAAAAATCCTATCCCCACGCATGATTCGAACCCATGACCGTCAGCTCTGTAGACAAACGCTCTGACCGCTAACTGTTTCTTTGAGTTTTCTTTGTTTCTGCTTTTTTTGTTGTGTCTGTGAGTGTCTTCCATCCCACTGACACACAATTGCTTGCTCTTATACGAGGTTTGGTTTGGAAGTTATGTGCATGTAAGTTTTATCGTGTCTTTTTTATTTATTTTTTTAACATATTTGTGTTCACATAAGACCTTGGTCCAAAGCTTCTTCTGAAGAACTGAACTTCAGGGGATGAACCCTGCATGGATGTTGACTCCGTGAAATAAAAAGACATTTCAAACCTGTCTCATTCGGAAATGGAACCCAGAACTCTTTGGACACAATGTTTTATCGACTAGGCGACCCGTCCTTGCCGCTTCCACATCGTCCCACGCTACCCACCTCCTCTCACACCCCCTCCCTCCTTCTGGCCTGCGTAAATGATTCATCTTAGGTTTCGTGATCCTCAAATGGAACAAGTGTGCGAAGTGAGTTATTGAGAGTGCTTTTATGTAATCTTATGCATGTACGCAATACACGTGGGCCTGTGTGGATTGGGCATGGGTTTATAGCCTTTCCATGTCAATGAATTTTTTAAGTAGATTATGAAAAAATGTGGGGGGGGGGGGGGGGTTCAGGAGAGGGTAAGGGGCTGGAAAGTGGAGAGATATGAGTTGCATATGACTCGCAGTGACTCACAGGCATTCCATTCAACGATAGATCTGCGGTTTCTTATATTATATTACATTATATTACATTATATTATATTATATCATATCATATCATGTCATATCATATACCATATGGTATGGTATGGTACGGTATGGTATGGTATGGTATGGTATGGTATTGTATTCTATTCTATTTCTATTATATTATATATTATATTAAATTATATTATATTATTTGTAGTATAGTATAGTATAGTATAGTATAGTATAGTATAGTATAGTATAGTATAGTATAGTATAGTATAGTGTGTATCATGTTCGTTTCTATTCTATATTTCATTATAGATTGTTCTCATTATCTCTGCGATCGATTCAGTTTCCTTTGCTTCCGACGGATGCTGAAAAGGCCACGTAGCATCAGTGACGAATCGCGAGGCGCTGTACACTGCTGAAACGTCCTATAGTCAGCTAGTGCCCGATCGGGGACGGTGTGTGGAAGCGTTACGGACTGCCTGGACACTCGTTCCTATGACAGCATGCCTCCTTCATAAGGTCATTCTTGTCCTATTTTCTAGAAAACATTAATGTTAGGGGAAATCAATTATCATCACAGTTTCTTTTTTTTTTTCTTCGTGGAAAATCGCGATTCTCCTTCAAGAAAATAGCATTGAGTTCTTTCCCTTGACAGATTCCTCTTGATAGGTATTATCACTATTTTCTAGAGGGGAAGTAACGCTTCCCTGTTCGAGAAAGCAGGTGAAACAGAATTATGGCTAAATGGAGCCACTATGCTATGACAGCTGTGTTTGCCTTGTTCCCTCATGGAGGAATAGCATTATTTCTCTTGGTAGACAGGCATTTTCGCTGTTTTCTTGAGGGAAAATGACTGTTTTGTTCGAGAAAGCAGTTGAAACATACGGGCAAATGAAGTTACTATGCTGTTATAGCTATGCTCGCCTTGTTCCCTCATGGAGAAGTAACACTGAGTTATTTCCCTTGATAAAGAGGCATTATCGTTGTTTTCTTGAGGAGAAATAAATATTTCGTTCGAGAAAGCGAGTGAAACATATGGCCAAATGAGGCTGCTGTACTATTACAGCTAAGCTCGACTTGCTCATGGAGGAAAGGCCAGCATGGAGTATAATGTCCGTGGCCGATGTTACTGAGGAAACGCTCGCTTCCACCATTCTTGCATCTTCTCAACGTCTCTCCCCTGTGCCTCTGCTATCAACCTTCCCCGTGTCTTTCAGTTCATCACTTCAGCTGATCGATTGTACGATCGTCAGGACTACTGCGGATCGATTGTCGGTTTGCACCCTCGAACACAATTACATACATTTACTCTCTCTCTCTCTCTCTCTCTCTCTCTCTCTCTCTCTCTCTCTCTCTCTCTCTCTCTCTCTCTCTCTCTCTCTCTCGGACGGAAGTATGTCTTTTCGTAAGTTCAATCTTTTGACCCGTTTTGATTTTCTGTGCTTGATTTTCATGTTTTACATTTTGTTTTCCCTTTTACTTCTGTTGATTGTATATGCTGTAAATCTGTATACTTCGGGTTGTTTTTTGTTTGTTTGTTTGTTTGTATGTTTAGGGCATAATGTAAAGAAACTTTCAGTTTATCAATTCACCCTCATTAAAATATTCTTATTCGTATTCGTATCTCTCGCTCTCTCTCTCTCTCTCTCTCTCTCTCTCTCTCTCTCTCTCTCTCTCTCTCTCTCTCTCTCTCTCTCTGTTTCTCTCTCTCTCTCTCTCTCTCTCTCTCTCTCTCTCTCTCTCTCTCTCTCTCTCTCTCTCTCTCTCTCTCTCTCTCTCTCTCTCTC
Source organism: Conus betulinus (assembly GCA_016801955.1). NCBI lineage: Eukaryota > Metazoa > Mollusca > Gastropoda > Neogastropoda > Conidae > Conus > Conus betulinus. Next base: position 14,399 of record JADBJO010001302.1, read on the forward strand.
TCTCTCTCTCTCTCTCTCTCTCTCAACCGCTACAAAGTCGTCCATGCAAACAACAGTTTTGTCAGGTTATAATTAACACGAAAACCTAGCTTTTCAACAGGTTGATGTCATGCAGTGGTTAGCTTTAAGGACTAACATGGGAATTCAGATGCATCTTCATTGCAACTTCCTTGCTCGCATCATGGGCAGTATTTGGCCCTAATCTGCTCTTTCCCTGAAGTGTGAAGTGTTCCTCTTGACTCAAATGAAAAGTCTGGGACAAGGTACATTCTACTTCATAGACGCGGCACTGAAGGGAAGATGTGTCAATATTGGGCCTATTCCTTTACAGAACCTCCCCACCTAGAGCGTTTTCTATGGGGAGAGCAACACATGAACCAGCACCGGTGTGTTTTCCATTAATTTCAAGGAAAGATCACTCTTCAAACCGAACCAGACATAGACACCGCTGAGTTGAAGTACACTGTTATGGCAATTTCTAATAATTGCTCTGACTAATGATATGAATCATCTGGGAGAAAAAAAAGGAAGGAATGTATGGCTCTGAGGCTTTCTCAGGTGAAGTATATAGCCATTTCCTTCCTTATGTCTGGAAAGCAGGCAAACGGTGCTCGTTTACTTTAGACACCCATCTTTGCCTATACTAGGACAGCGGAATATGCTACATTGGTCGTAACGGGCCACTCGCTGGAAGAAACCTGGTCCGGAATAGAAAATATTAGTCCAGTCAAAAGGCTAAACTTATTTCATCTCGGTCGAGATGTTCATCTTACTTTTGATCTTATTTTATGTATAGATCCCATCAAAGCAGGTATAACAGCGGCGTATGTACCACTGCCTCCACCACCACCCTACCCCCTTCGCAACCTTTTTTTTTTTTCATCTTCCATAATCCCACAATTTAATGGATATTAACCACTCTGTCACGGCCGTTGCTTAATCCCCCTTTTTCACTAGCAATGACATTTTAAGCCGACTCTTCCCTTCTGTGTGAAAATGAGTATATTTCTGTGGGCAATCTTCTGACGAAGCGATTTTTTTTTTTTTTTTTTTTCTGTTGTTGTTTGTTTGTTTACCAATACGTTTGTGTACGTATTGCCACGTTTGAGTCGACTGAATGTCCAGAATGCTATTTCCAATGCGCAAGAGGAATTAGATTGTAATGATAAAGGTGTGCCTGATGTTAGCAGAGATGCCGCTCAGTTTGGCATATCGTGTCACTTTCTGAAAAATCGATTTCACTTCATAAAGAAGATAAAACTAGTTCTAGCAATATTCGGCTTGAACAACGGATTTCACAAGGGCGTGTAAAATCGCCTGACCAGCGTCTGCTTTGCGGTCTGACCATGACATAGCAAACTGTGACTGGTGGAAAGAAAATGAGACCCAAGGTCGGAACATGTCCCTTAAGTTTTATTTCTGAAATGCACTTTACTAATCAACTTTGCAAATGCGTGTATCCCGGGACTGTATCATGCCAGGAAGCGTAGAACGCACCCCCTGCTGCCATAGCATCACCGTGGTAAGCATTGTCATCATTGATCAACATGAAATAAAGCAGGAAGAAGTACCGTGCTCATAATGAAATTGCTTTTGAGTCTTCTTCCCCTGCCATGCCTATGGAGAGTTTTTGTCAGTGCCCATAGATCCACTGGGACTGCTGTTAAAAAGAGTAATTGGTAGTATCCATATGGGGAGGGGGAGGGGGAATTCTGGAGGGGGTAACTATCATCACTCAGTCTGACTCTGAGACTGAGGAATCTATTTCCGTCAGCTTTCTTCTCAAGAAGTTTGCTAAATTAGTAAAGTGACCCGCTAGTGTAGCGCAGGGATTCTTCTGAAGGGTGGCGTCACGCCATCTTGACATCGACAGCTCCCTGTGGACCACTGGTGGCGAGACCGCTTTCCAACAACGCCAGCGTTTTGCCGTGAAAGGCGGAGTCTAGATAAGTGGCGTGAATTTAATGCTGCTAAGGGGATTCCAAAAGCAGGGCTGCAAAATAGGAACACTAGGCTTTTTGAATCATGCTGGATTTCGACTGAAGCGTCTTGGTCTTAAAAGTAAGGGGGATGTGTGGGAGAAAAATGCTTCTGGGTTTAGCTGCCAGATACTGGGATGTATCATTGAAGGAAACATGCAGTGTATGCTTGTTCCTCCAGTCTCAGCTGAAAACAGGACTTCACAGCATTGTCTTCATCATCATTCTCATTAATCATAATCTAATTAATCAATGGTAATCTGAGTAAAGTCTCAGATTATTCTTCATCCCTTGCTCTCATGGTGGCTCACTTTCCATGCCTGTGGTCAGATCATCTTAAAGTCCTCTGTGCTGCAATATTCATAGGAACAGTTATTCCATAGACGTGGTTGCTGCCATCGGAGTGGCACGCTTATTCTGACTGGTTCCCCAGCGAATCAGTTATTGTCGTCAGTAGGAGCTAATGGTTGTGTTGGACTAGAACAGACTTTGCTGAGCATTATTGGAGTGAGTCAACAATGTGGTATCTCCTCTGGCAGGTTTTCTCATGCCAGTCTGATGTTGACACCTTATGGGCTTTTGGTATTGAGACTGCATTGCAAGGTTATTGGGTTTGAGCGTCTATGAGAATGCCTTTGTGAGCTCACGGAAGATGAAACATCAATAAACAAAAAAGAGGGGGAACATGGGTCTGGGATGAATGTCTTGAAGGGACCGCTTAGAAAAGGGTGTGCAAAAAAGAAGAGAAAATGGATTGCAGAAGCACAGGACAAACAATGACAAAAAAGGACTGCTGTACAGCATTGACTGAAAGAAAAATCTAGGTGATAACGCCTGGGGCGCTTTGACAACGACAGCCTAATCTCCAAATGTAGGACTTCCACCCAATCTCTCGTCCTTCCCTTCACTCTAAAGAGGTTTTTTTTCGGAACATTCTCTCTTTATCTACTCCAGATTTGCAACCCAGCAAAGACTTTCCATGTACAGATTGTAACTTCTAATCATCTCCGTGGCATCCCTCAGCATTCCAACGGAAATTCTCAGCTTTTCTGATTGTTATTTCCACTCCCGCACCCATCTCTTTTAACCTCTATGATCCTTCCCCCACTTCCCAGTGACCTCGCCACCCCCAACCCCTCTCCCTCCTCTTTCGCTTATTTGTTTGTCCTTCCTTTATCTTATTTCAGCCTTTGGGTCCTATCCTCCGTACATTGTTTAAACAAGACAAAAACAAAAAACAAATCGCTCACTGAGTTTACGTGCTTTCTAAAAACTCTCTTTGCCTTGCATACATGGGGTTAGAGAGTGCTTGCGGCCTGGTTCAGTGATCTAGTGTGCATGTCGTCTGTGGAGTTTTGACAACGGTTTTCTTTTTTCAGTCCTTGAGAAATGATCGTGTGAAAGAACTGGCTGTCGTGGGCTTGTGTTAATGGACGAAAAGAAGAACAATAGTCTTAGCAAAAATAGAAGGGTGTTAACGTTCAGCAAGAGCAGAATATTTTGTGGTGCTCAACAACAACAAAAATAGAATATCTGTGTGCTCTGTGAAAACGAAATTTTATTCATGCTCTGCAAAAAGAAGGAAATGTTTATGTCCAACAGAATTTTAATGATAACATATTCAGCAAAGTTTATACTGAACAGAGAGGAAGAGAGAGAGAGAGAGAGAGAGAGAGAGACACAGAGAGAGAGAGACACACACACACACACACACACACACACACACACACACACACACACACACAGACGGACAGAAACAGAGACAGGGAGAGACAGGGAGAGACAGAGAGAGAAACTGAGACAGGCAGACAGAAAGACAGAGATACAAATGGTATGCTCAACAAAAGTACAATGATTATGCTCAAGAGAAGTACATTATGCTCATGCTCAACTAAAGCTGAATGACATTATTGCTCAAGGAAGGAAAAATCATGTGCTGAAAAGAACGACGTTTATGCTCAGTCAAGCTAGAACAATTTCCATGGTCAATGTAAAATGATACCGAGTGCATTTTCCACATGTATCAACAAAGTGAATCCATATAAGTGCTGTCTATGGTGTGTGTGTGTGTGTGTGTGTGTGTGTGTGTGTGTGTGTGTGTGTGTGTGTGTGATCCTCTAGCATTAGGTTTTACTCCACAATTACAGTGCCACCAAGACCAAAGTTCGCAGAACGATAGATAGATATTGATAAGATCTTTCCAGCCATTTTCTGCAACAAAATGTCGCTGAAATTTTCCAGTTACATATCTACGAGAAACATTTTCAGCAAAGTACGTATTTTCACCATTACAGCATACACATTAAACATTATGGAGGCAATGTGCTCAGGACACAGACAAAGGATGTCTGTTGGCTCTTTACGTTAACAACAGCACTGTAGCTTTACAGCAGTTCACATAGAACATTTTGCATTGATTTTCGGCCCCTTTGTCTATTTATCACACACAGAGACAGCACATTTGAACGGCGAGGATGAGGGCATCTGACAAGGCAGAGTACTCTGATGTCACATTATCATCAGCCGCTTGTTGAGAAAAAAAAAACGCTTCTGGTTTTTAGCTGATAGACTAGCGAAGAGCGGAGATTTGTTTCTCTAGCCCCAGCAGAAAACTGAACTTCGCAGCATTGTCTTCGTCATCCTCACCGACCATCATCTGAAATAACAGGCGTTTAATAGTAATGATTCAGTCTCAGATTATTCTTCATCCTCTGCTCTCATGGAGACCTCATTTTCGGTTTCTTCTTCATGGCCATCGTCGGTGTCTGCAATTTTACGGGAATTGTCGTTTCATGGCCTTGGAGGCAATCTCCAGCGTGGCATGCTCATTCACGCGGTTCTCCGAAGGATCAGCTATTGTCGTCAGTTGGAGTTAGTGGTTGTGTCTTAGATGTATTGGACCAGAACAGATATCTCCTAACATCGCTGCAGTGTCTCTTCTGGCAATTGTCTCATGGCAACCTGATGTTGACTCCTCCTTATAGACGTCTCGTAGAGAGGTTATAGAGTGTGAGTGTCCATAGGAATGCCTCTGTGAATTCATGGAAGATGAAACAATGATAGACAAAGAAAAATGGAGGGAAATGTGACTGGCAGAGATGTCTTGAAGGGTCTGCTAAGAAAAGGGTGTGCAGAAAGCAGAGAAAATGGACTGCAGAAGCCACAGGACAAACAAGGACAAAAAAGAAACAGTGTATGACATTGACGGAAAGACGAATCTAGTCATGCGTCAGGGGCGTTACGACAAATACAGCCCAACCTCCTTCCACAAACTTCGCCTTCTCCTTCCTTTTTACACACATATCTTTCCAAGCATTTGTCCCTTTCTCCACTCTAGATCTGAGTCACACCAAAGACTTTTTCGAGGTAAAAAAAAAATGCAGCTTTTAATCATCTCTAGGGTATCCCTCAGCTTTCCTACGGAAATTCTCGGCTTTTCCGAGTGTTATTTTGACTCCTGCACCCATCTCTTTTAACCTCTATATCCTCCTTCCCCACTTCCTATCGACCTCGCCACTCCCAACCCCTCTTCCCCCTTTTTCGTCTTATTGTCTGTCTTTCCTTTTATCTTGTTTCAGCCTTCGGGCCCTTTCTCGTGTATGTTGATTAAACAAGGCAAAAGCAAAAACAAAATCGCTCAGTGAGCCTACGAGCTTCCTAAAAAACTATGTTTGCTTTACACACATGGGGTTAGAGAGTGCTTGCGGCCTGGTTCAGTGGTCTAGTATGCATGTCGCCTGTGGGGTTTTGACAACGATTTTTGGTTTGTTTGGGGTTTTTTTTATCCCTTGGGTAGTGAATATTTGAACGTGCTGGCTGTTTTAGAACCCCATCTTGTGCTAACGGAAAAACGGAGACAATATTCACAGCAAAAAAAAAAAGAACGGCCTTAACATTCAGCAAGAGCAGAATATTGTTGTGCTCGGCAAAATCTAGAATACCTGTGTGCTCAGTAAAAGTGAAGTTTTTTGTTCCTGCTCAGCAAAAAGAGAGAAATGTTTATGTTCAACAAAATTTTAATAATAATGTATTCAGCTTATTCTGCAGAGAGAGAGAGAGAGAGAGAGAGAGAGAGAGAGAGAGAGGAGAGAGGGAGAGAGAGAGAGAGAGAGAGAGACAGAGAGAGAGAGAGAGACACAGAGAGAGAGAGAGAGAGAGAGAGAGAGAGAGAGAGAGAGATGATGTATACGTAATGTATGATATGCTCAAAGGTAATACTATACAAAAGTACAATATAGTCATGCTCAGCAAAGCAGAAAGACATTTTTGCTCAAGTAATGAAGAACTTTATGCTGAAAGGTAGTGTATTTGTGCTCAGTCAATCTAGAACAATTTCTGTGATCAATGTAGAATGATACCGAAAACAGGTTTTTATCTTGTATCAACAAAGTATCACGTGATCCCTGTCAGTGTTGTCAGTGCATGTGTGTTTGCTTGTGTGTGTGTGTGTGTGTGTGTGTGTGTGTGTGTGTGTGTGTGTGTGTGTGTCGTGCGTGTGTGTGTGTGTGTGTGTGTGAGTGAGAGTGAGAGTGAGAGAGAGACACACACACACACAGACACACACACACACACACAGACAGAGAGAGGAGAGAGAGAGAGAGAGAGAGAGAGAGAGAGAGAGAGAGAGAGAGAGAGAGAGAGAGAGAGAGAGGTTTAACATCGGGTTTTACTCCCCAGTTACAAGCACCACCGAGGCCAAACATGACAGAACGATAAACATCGATAAGATCTTACCAGCCGTTCTCTACAACAAAATGTCACCGAAACTTTTCATCTGTATATCTGCGAGTAACATCTTCAGCAATGCATATATTTTCACTATCATAACATTCATATTTGCTTAAAAATCTTAGAGACAGTCACCGCTCAAGACACAGATGAAGGATGTCTGTTGGCTCTTTACGTAACAGCAGCACTGTAGCCTTACAGCAGTCCACCTAGAACATTTTCCATGGATTTTCGGCCCCTTTGTCTGTTTATCACACACACAGAGACAGCACATTTGAACGGTGAGGGTGAGAACTTCCGACAAGTGAGAGTACTCGGCTGTTAATCTAAAGAGCCCACAGACCTTTGAAATAATATTACGTGCAAACGTTGTTTAACAAATATCAAGTTACTAATCATCAATATTGGCCCTTTCAATGCGATTTCCACTTGACAGAGTTACAGACATGGATAAAAGATATTGCTAAATATAGTTAAGTTATATTAGTGTTGATAGAACTTTATGAAAAGGAGTAAAAAAAAAAAAAAATACACACACACAAACATACGCGTGCATGCGCTTGATCCTACTTTACTTACACACACACACACACACACACACACACACACACACACACACACACACACACACACACACACACACACACACACACACACACACGCACGCACACACACGCACACACAACACACACACACACACACACACGCACACACGCACGCACACACACACACACACACACACACACACACACTGTACACTCTCTCACACACACACTCTCACACACTTAAACAATCTTTCGAGAGAATAATTGCATAGACAGCCAGTGTCAATCTTAAAGTTTGTCAAGGGCATCAAGTGTGGACTTAGCTAGACACTAGCATTACGTTGCAAACTGTGACAGTGGAAAGAAAAACAGGCCCATCACTGGCACGTCTCTGTCCTGACGGTTGTTGAGAAATGCATATCGCTCATCAACATTGCATTCCCTGGTCTGTATCATGTCAGGAAGTGTAGAACGCAGCCCTGCTACCATGGCATCATCTTGCTAATTTTGTCGTCGTTGATCAAGATGTAAAGAAGAAGAGAAAAAGAACCATGCTCTTAAAATGGCATTGCGTTTGATTCCTCTTCTATGCCCATGTCCTGCCTATGGAGAGTTTTTGTCAGTGCTCATGGGTCCACTGGGACTGTTGTTGAAAGGGTGCGTTGTTAGTGCCCATAGGATAAGGGAGGAAGGCCAGAAGGGTGGGAGAGGGTAGGGCTATCACTCAGTATAGCTCTATGACTGAGGGCACTGTTTCCATCAGTTTTATTCTTAATAAAATTGCTGAGTTAGTCAAGTGACCCAGCAGTAGTGCAGGGACTCTTCTGAAAGGTGGCCTTACGCTGACTTGACGATGACAGCTCCCTGCGGACTGCTGGTACTGACACGGCGTCTGAACAATGCCTGAGTGTGGCTGTGAATGGCGAAGTGTAGATGAGTGGAGTGGCAATGATGCCACTGAGGGGATTCGAAAATCAGTGCTGCAAAACAGAAACTTAAAGCATTGAATAATGCTGAGTTTGGGCTGAAGCGTCTTGGTCTGAAAAGAACGTAGGCTGTGGTGGGAGAAAAATGCTTCTGGATTTAGCTGATAGACTCTGGCATGTATCATTGTTGCAAGTGTAGAACGCAGACGTGTTCCTCTCATCTCAGCTGAAACACAGGGACTTCCCAGCATTGTCTTCATCGTCCTCATTAACCATCATCTAAAACAATAGTCATTTAGCAGTAATGCGAAGTCTCAGATTATTCTTCATCCCCTGCTCTCCTGGTGACCTTATATTTCGACGTCCTCTCCATGCCTGTCTTTGGTGCCGGCAAGTTTACGGGAACTGTCGTTCCGTGGACTTGGGGGCGACCTTAAGAGTGGTGCGCTCATTTAGGCAGGTTCTCCGAAGAATCAACTATTGTCGTCAGTAGCACTTAGAGGTTGTGTCCTGGGTGTGCTGGATAAAAAAAAACAGACTTTTCTGAACATCGCTGGAGTGACACAACAGCGCTGCAGTGTCTCTACTGGCGGGTTTTCTCACGGCAACCTGATGTCTACCCCTCCTTAGAGACGTGTGGCAGAGAGGTTATATAGAGAGTGAGTATCTGTAAGAATGCCTCTGTGAGTTCAGGGAAGATGAAACAACAACAAACAAAGAAAACTGGGGAAAGCAGAGATGTCTTGATGGGTCTGCTAAGAAAAGGGTGTGCACAAAGGAGAGAAAATGGATTGCAGAAGCCACAGGACAAACAAGGACAAAAACGAAACAGTGTATGGCATTGATGGGGAAAAAAATCTAGGTCATGCGCCGGGGGCGCTATGACAAATACATCCTAACCTCCAAATATAGGACTCCTTCCTCATCCTTCAACTTCCCCTTCCTTCTAAAGACATTTTTTCCTGGAACATGTGTCTCTTTGTCTTCAGTCGATCCACGTTCCAGCAAAGATTTTCCTGATGTAAAGATCACACCTTTTATCATCTCTATGGTATCCCTCAGCTTTCCTACGGAAATTCTCAGCTTTTCCGAGTGTTATTTTGACTCATGCACTCTTGTCTTTAACCTCTCTATCCTCCTTCCCCACTTCCTATTGACCTCGCCACCCCCAACCCCCTCTTCCTCCTCTTTCGCCTTATTTGTTTGTTCTTTCTTTTATCTTGTTTCAGCCTTCGCGCCCTATCCTGCGTACATTGTTTAAACAAGACAAAAACAAAAACAAAATCGCTCAGTGAGTTTACGTCCCTTCTTTAGGAAAAACTCTGTTTCCCTACGTACATGGAGTTAGAGTGTGCTTGCAGCCTGGTTCAATGGTCGAGTGTGCATGTCGCTTGAGGGGGTTTTGACAACGATTTTTGGTGTGTGTGTGTGTGTGTGTGTGTGTGTGTGTGTGTGTGTGTGTGTGTGTCTGTGTGTGTCTGTGTGTCTGTGTGTGTCTGTGTGTGTCTGTGTGTGTTGTTGTTGTTGTTGTTGTTGTTGTTGTTGTTGTTGTTGTTTTGTTGTTGTTGCTTTTTGTTGTTGTTGTTGTTGTTGATGATGTTGTTGTTGTGCTTCTTTTCATCCCTTGAGTGGTGATTGTTTGAAATACCTGACTGTCAAGGACCCCATCTTGTGCCAATGGATGAAAAAGCAGAACAATACTCTCTGCAAAAATAGAACAGTATTAGCATTTAGCGAGAGCAAGGCGTTTTTTTTTTGTTTGTTTGTTTTTGTTTGTTTTTGCTCAACAAAAGTTCGAAATACCGGTGTGGTCAATGAAAGTGAAAGTTTGTCAATGCTCAGCAAATAGAAAGAAATGTTTATGTTCGATAGAATTTTAATGACAATATTTCAGCTAAGTTTTATACTGAACACAGAGACAGACAGACAACAGACAGAGCTGTATATGTATGCATGCATGTGTATAGACAAAAGTTCACGGGACCAGTCGTTCCCAGGGCTTGAAGGCGACCTCCAGAGTGGCACACTCATTCACACAGGTTTCCTTGAAGAATCAGCTCCTCAGTAGGAGTTAGAGATCGTGTTCTGCGTGTATTGGACCAGAGCAGATATACCTGAACGTCACAGGAGTGACTCATCAGCAGTACAGGGTCTCCTCCGGTGGGTTGCGTCATGACAACCTGATCTTGACTCCTCCCTATGGACATCTGGTAGAGAGGTTATAGAGTGTAAGTGTCTGTAGGAATGCCTCTGTGAGTTCACGTAAAGATGAAACATGATAAACAAAGAAAATGGAGGGGAAATGTGACTGGCAGAGATGTCTTGAAGGGTCTGCTAAGGAAAGGGTGTGCAGAAAGCAGAGAAAATGGATCGCAGAAGCCACAGAAAAAACAAGGACAAAAACGAAACAGTGTATGACATTGACGGAAAGACGAATCTAGGTCATGTGCCAGGGGCGCTATGACAAATACAGCCTAACCTCCAAATATAGGACTCCTTCCTCATCCTTCAACTTCCCCTTCCTTCGAAAGACATTTCTTCCTGGAATATGTGTCTCTTTGTCTTCAGTCGATTCACGTTCCAACAAAGACTTTCCTGATGTAAAGATCGCAACTTTTAATCATCTCTGTAGTATCCCTCAGATTTCCTAGAAATTCTCAGTTTTTCCGATTGTTGTTTTTTTTCACTCCAACACCCATCATCCTTTAAATCTCTCTATCTATCCTCCTCTACTTCCCATTGATCTCGCCACCCCCAACCTCTCTTCCTTCTCTTTCGTCTTATTTGTTTGTCCTTCCCTTTATCTTGTTTCAGCCTCGGGCCCTATCCTGCATACATTGTGTAAACAAGACAAAAACAAAAGCAAAATCGTTCAGTGAGTTTACGTCCTGTCTTTAAGAAAAACTCTTGTTTCCCTTACATACATGGGGTTAGGATGTGCTTTCAGGTTCAGTGGTCGAGTGTGCATGTCGCTGGAGGGGGTTTTGACAACGATTTTTGGTGTGTCTGTGTGTTGTTGTTGTTGCTGCTGCTGCTGCTGCTGCTGCTGCTGCTGCTGCTGCTGCTGCTGCTGCTGCTGCTTTGTTGCTTTTGTTGTTGTTGATGTTGTTGTTGTGTGTTTATTATTATCCTTTGAGTAGTGATTGTTTGAAACACCTGTCAAGGACCCTGTCTTGTGCCAATGGATGAAAAAGCAGAACAATATTCTCTGCATATACAGAACAGTATAAGCATTCAGCAAGAGCAGGTTTTTTGGGGTGTGTTTTTTTTTCTCTCAACAAAAGTTCGATTACCTGTGTGGTCAATGAAAGTGAAAGTTTGTTTATGCTCAGCAAATAGAAAGAAATATTAATGTTCAACAGAATTTGAATGATAAACATTTTCAGCTAAGTTTTATACTGAACAGAGAGAGAGAGAGAGAGAGAGAGAGAGAGAGAGAGAGAGGAGAGAGAGAGAGATGCATGTATGCATGTCTATAAATACAAGTTCATGATAACCTGTCATTCCAAGGGCTCGGAGACGACCTCCAGAGTGGCACACTCATTCACACAGGTTCCCTGAAGAATCAGCTCCTCAGTAGGACTTAGAGGTAGTGTCCTACGTGTGCTGGACCAGAATAGACATCTCTGAACATCCGGCAGAGAGGTTATAGAGTGTAAGTGTCTGTAAGAATGCCTCTGTGAGTTCGCGTAAGATGAAACAACAATAGACAAAGAGAATTGAGGGGAAATGTGACTGGCAGAGACGACTTTGAAGGGTCTGCTAAGGAAAGGGTGTGCAGAAAGGAGAGAAAATGGATCGCAGAAGCCACAGAAGAAACAAGGACAAAAACGAAACAGTATATGACATTGACGGAAAGACGAATCTAGGTCATGCGCCAGGGGTGTTATGACAAATACAGGTCAACCTCCAAATATTGGACTCCTTCCTCATCCTTCACCTTCCCCTTCCTTCCAAGGACATTTTTCCAAACATTTGTCACTTAAACCACTCCAGATTTGAGTCGCACCAAAGACTTTTTTTTATGTAAAAAGTGCAACTTATAATCATCTCTAGGGTATCCCTCAGCTTTCCTACGGAAATTCTCAGCTTTTTCCGAGTGTTATTTGGACTCCTGCACCCTTGTCTTTTAACCTCTCTATCCCCCTTCCCCACTTCCTATTGACCTCACCACCTCTAATCCCTCTTCCTCCTATTTCTTCTCACTTGTTTGTCTTTGCTTTCGTCTTGTTTCAGCCTTCGGGCCTTTTTCTCCTGTATATTGATTAAACAAAACAAAAACATAAACAAAATCGCTTAGTGAGTTTACGTCCTTTCTAAAATCTCTGTTTGCTTTACACACATGGGGTCCTTTTCTTAAAAAAAAAAAAAAAAAAAAAAAAAAAAAAAAAGCCACTCTGCTTTACACACATGGGGTTAGAGAGTGCTTGCAGCCTGGTTCAGTGGTCTAGTGTGCATGTCGCGCCTGTGGGGTTTCGACAACGATTTTGGTTTGTTTGTTTCTTTTGTCCCTTGGGTGGTGATGTAAAGATCACAGCTTTAATTCACCTCTGTGGTATCCCTCAGCTTTCCTACGGAAATTCTCAGCTTTTCCGATTGTTATTTTGACTCCTGCACCCATCTCTTTTAACCTCTCTATCCCCCTTCCCCACTTCCTATTAACCTCACCACCCCCTGCCCCTCTCCATCCTATTTCGTCTCATTTGTTTGTCTTTCCTTTTATCATGTTTCAGCCTTCAGGCCCAATCGGGCGTATATTGATTAAAACAAAACAAAAACAAAAATAAACACACACAGTGAGTTTATGTCCTTTCTAAAAGCTCTGTCTTACACACATGGGATTAGAGAGTGCTTGCGGCCTGCTTCAGTGGTCTAGTGTGCTTGTCGCCGGTGGGATGTTGACTGCGATTTTTGTTTTTTCTTT
>JADBJO010001302.1:37500-70000 GCA_016801955.1 Conus betulinus
ATGTGCTGATGCTAGCTCGTGTGCATATTCTTCAAATCATGCGTCAGGTCGCTGTGAATATGGTAAGTTACTTTGTGTGAGTATGATCATGTGCCAAGGGTCAGGAGCGTGAGACAACAGTGCACACACATGCACACTGCAGTGAGCATACTTACTGGACACAGTCGTTACAGTAATGTTGCAAAAAATGTATTAAAAGATATCAAGATGATGGGATCAGTCACAGCTGAATTTGGACAGGATCAGTCTATTTCCCCGCAATGAGGTACTGTCGCAGTGAGACTGCTCCACCAACACTGTTGCCCAATCTCTGTACGAGTCTTTTTCTCTCTTGTAAGCGGGTATGTGAGCACACACGCGTGTGTGTGTGTGTGTGTGCATGTATGTGTGTGTGTGTGTGTGTGCACGTGTGTGTGTGTGTGTGTGTGTGCATGCGTGCGTGCGTGCATGCATGTGTGTGTGTATGTCTGAGTGCGTGTGTGTGTGTGTGTGTGTGTGTTGTGTGCGTGCCACAGGGTTAGTAAAGTGCTTTTCATGAAAGGAAAAAAGAAGAAAGTATCAAACATATATTTGGCACTGCCCTCATGAGTAAAGCTTCTGCCAAGAGTTTCAAAATGTGTAAAACAGAAAATGTGGTATCATACATCTACTGATCGAAGAAAATATTGTCCTGTATTGGTTGTGATTGTAACGTTAGAACTTTTGACCTAATCCTGCTGCTCGCCAAATTTTTATTTTCATCAGTTATAATACGAAAAGAATCTACCATCAGTTCAAATCTTTATTGTGATTTGGAAAGCCAGATAATGAAATAGAAAAATGTGATGCTCTCTGTGATATCCCAAGGAATTTTGTTGCCATATAATAGTTACCTTTACTAGAAAACTTTGTTTGCTCTTATACACATATGGGAAAGGTTGCACAATAGCTTACATAGTTACTTGTAAATTTAGTTTCTCTGCATATTAAGGCCATGGCAAGGGCCAGCCCTTGTCATTTTGTTTCTCTGCCCCCCCCCCCCCCCCTCCAAACCCATGGATCAGTTTGCGGTATTATTTTTCAGTTATGTCCTTTGTAGTTATTATTTTGATCTTAAATGTTTGTGATCTGACGTACAAAACAAACATGATCACGTCCTAATAAATTTATATCCTATCATTTAATTATCCTTAATTGAATATATACATGTTTTCGTATTCATTATCTCCGGTATATACTTCAGTATGGAAACAAAAACATTTTCTCAGAAAAAAAAAAAAGCGCAGTTTTTTTTTCCTCCATAGGTTACCCTTTTGCGGTTTCCTGGAAATATTTTCACTGGTGCAGATCGCCTCTCAACACTCAGCGACGCCGATGGGCAGCACTGGGTGTCAAAGTCTGTAGTGTCATCAATGATAATTCTTTATGCTGTCACTTGGTTTGTAGGGCAGGCTCAATGTACAGCCTGGACATGAAAGTGTGACTGTGGATATGCAGAAAGCTGACAAATATACACACAAATCAAATGACAGGCATGAAAACATTCACTGTCATACATTTACTGTACAGTCATCCTTTTTTTTCTTTATCATGAAAACATCAACAGCGCAATACATAAGAAATTTTACATAAAAAAAACAAAACACACAAAAGGAACAAATTCCAAGAAAACTTTTGACAGAAAAAACAAAGTTCATCAAACAGACTGCTAAAGAACTGTCTGATATAAAGTACTTACTATGGAAAGTGGTCAACCGAATTACTGCAGTACAGATTATTATATTTATTTATATATACATACACAAGTTCACTTCTAATGACAAGGTGTTAAAAGTCTGCATTTGCAGAGAACATATCCACAGAGGGGGGAAAAAAGCAAACCCTCCAATGCATAAATAAGCTGTTACTTAACAAGGAACAAATTCTTCAGCAGACGAGAGCGATGGCAGAAATTGTCTGAAAAACCCAACAGAACATGTATGATTTTTTATGCAACTAACACAAAATCTTTTAAAAAGAATCATCCTCTCAGCCCAACCCCCTCTGCCTTTACGAAATCCATGATACCTAATCTTGCTATCAAGACTGACAGAGTGCCCAACTTTACAGCTGCGACGATTAATGTACTAGTGTTACAGCACTCTTACCACATTCTGTCATTTAAAACATGAGACAGCAGAGAAAAAGTCCTCCACTTCATGTATCCAGTCTTTGAGACTCAAGCCAAAGCTCTTGTCAACTAGGATTTGCAACAACAATAACAACAACAAAAAAAAAAAAAAATAGATATATATATATATATAGATATATATATATATATATATATATATATATACACACACACACACACACACACACACACACACACACACACAGCCTGAAAAATAAAATCTTTGTTTTACCCCTGTGTGTGTGTGTGTGTGTGTGTGTGTGTGTGTGTGTGTGTGTGTGTGTGTGTATAAACTGAAAAATAAAATCTTTGTTTTACCCTGGCTTTAATTTTTCTTTTTTAACTTAACAGATCATCACATAGCATCTGAAAAAATGTATTAAAATTGGAAAAAGAAATGTCCATGTCAACTGATATTCTGTGTGTGATGAAAAGGGGTGAGGAATGGTGAGGAGGGAGGGGAAGGAAGGTGGGGCAGACAGAGGGTGGGGTGGGGGCCACAGTGGAGGGAAGGTAGTCACTATCTTTCTCCCAGTTATCTTCAGGCATATACTGCAATATGCAGTTCCAAGAAAGAATGCCTTTCCTCCAACAGCTTTTTCATCGTATGCATGTTTTACCACAGAGTGACAGGTGTGCTCCAAAAACTGATTGTCATTTCCCATTGTATCTCTATGTAGCCAGTCTGTGTGTGCTATACTTCACAAGGTATCTAGCTATGTCTGCTTTCCTGCATGAAAAGTCTGAATGTTAGTGTTGGTCAATATTCGCTGCAATATTTGCATGTCATTTTTTTTTTTTTTCTCTTCTATGAATCAGAACGTCTTAAAAGCAACGACTGGAAGTGACAACAGTTTCTGTGAAAATGTCAGTTTTTGTTACATTAAAAATACTGCAGAAAAGGTTAATTGTAGATTTACAGCCTTATGATTTGGTGGCATCTTCATGCAAAGGGAGGCTGGAGAGATTTTGATAATGAATATTGCGATTCTGTGTTTGGTTATGCCAGAATTTTTATTTGCAGAGAGAAATCCCAACATCAAAGTTTCACCACAAACATGCATGCGCAAACGCTATCACACAGACACATGTGTATGCACACCCAAAGCACCGTAATTATATGCTCAGTTTGTTAACACTTCAGTCAAACAAATGAAAACACCACCAAAGAAAAAGGATACCAAGCTTGCGCACTTAGGCCATCCTGCACACAAATGAACATTGTATTCCCCTCTTTGGCACTGCCTCTTCTAGTTTGCCTATACATTTTTTCTTTTGGCATCTTGTCTCTTTACATCTTTAGACCTCTGGAAACTCCTGCAGATACTATCAGGTGGCCAATATGCCTTTGTAGATAAAGTATTGATCTCTTTCATCAAAGGGTCCAGCATTCAAACTCTGCTTATAGCAGGCAGGTTAGAGAAGATTTCTCCATGGACTTGGGAGTCATGAACATCTATACAAATTCTAACTCCCTCCTTCAAATTGGGCTTTAAACGGAAGTTCCGCATGTTTGATTTAAATTTCTGTTTCAGTAAATAAAATTTGAAAAAACAACATGGACACATCTTATCCCATTCAACTGTTCATAGACGAGTAGTCTTTCATGTACAGGTGAAACTGCTGCAAAAGAAAAGAAAAAAAGTTAAACTTGATGACATGTTTAAATATCATCCCTGAACTTGCAATGATGGGATTGAAAACGGTGACCTGCGCAAAAGTCTTGTCAATGGTAAGTATCAGAGTTCCAGCCAAGGAATGAGGAAGCAGATACTAACCTTGAAACACTGTACAATTTGATGATGATCTACTCTACTGGTTTTGAGTTACCTCCCCGACAACAGAGACAGACAGGATCAAGAGCAGTACACCTACTTCAGCTTGTTTTTTTCCACGCGTAAAAATTACATGAACAGACAAAAGACAGAAGAAAGAGACAAGTTTTTCTACAAGATATAGAATAATGGAAACAGGTTGACTAGGGCTCCTGGCTGCTTTTCATCATAGTCTTGAACTTTTGGAAGCCGTTTGCCACTTCTATGTTCCCCTTGTCCACCTGCAAAATGCACAGAATCAGGATCAACATGGATTCCAATTGCTCTAAGCCTTTCTGCTATAAGTAAAAACTTTTGTTTTTTTCTTTTGGGAGTCAAGAAAAGTTACCCTTCCCTCTTCCATGATGACATGTCCTGAGTTTGCCTACAATATTTTTGACTGAAGTTAAGTAATTTTAGTGATAAGGTTCATGAGCCTGTGTACCTAAAAAGTGCACGTATTCAAATCACAGCAAGACCAAAACACATTTGGCTGAATACAGGAAACGAATAATTGGACAATAATTTCCTTAAATGTCCACATTTTTCAAAAAAAAAAATTCAAATATACTGCAGATTGGGGCAAAGAAAGCTGGAAAGACTCATAGATATGGAACCAAAAGACTGCATTCTGCTCAACCAGCCCTGAAATTCCCTACGTTTCAGTCAATCACTCATCAACGACCTTTTTTTTAATTCAAGAACTGAAGAATTGTGACAATACTATAACAAAAAAAAAAAAAACCCCAGACCTAAGATAGCAAGTCTTCAAACAGGAGATTCACAGCTCAAAAGCACTCCAAAGCAACTGTTTGAAACTTAACCCTTACGCAGGTAGTCGCGACATAAGTCGCACTATATATTACGTACATGCACGTGTGCTCGCATGCACGCGTGTGCGTGTGTGTGTGCGTGTGTGTGTGTGAGGGAGGGACAGTACACATGTGGTCACCTGCTGCAGGATCTCAAAGTAGAGGTTGTTGATGCGATCCAGCCTGGCCTCATGCTCCTTCACCTTCCTGTCCACCTCCTCTACGATGGCCTCCTTGTCCTTCATCAGCTCTGACATCTTGCTCTCACTGGACCCCCGGGGGTCATGCAGGGAGTCCTTCAGCCTGGAGCACCAACAGGGAATGTGTATAGGGCATGTGATCTGGTGACCAGAAATTATGAACAATTCATGCAGAAGATATTACGATTTAATCTGGACACACAACCAGGAGTGTGTATCTGGAGTTAATCTACTGGCAAGGGGAATGAAAAGATTCAAGAAGAAATCATGATTTTAGTAACATCTCTACAACTTAGGTATTCTAGTGTTGGGTTATCATTTTTCTCTGTTCTTCCAATCGTGTTTTCTCATATAATACAAGGTGTTCCAAAATATTTTTAATCAGATTCAGCCTGGGGAAAAAAAAAAAATCTTTTCATCCTCCTCTCCAAACTGCAGAAATATACATGCTTGCATTTACACAAGAAACACATAGCATGTGCATGTGCCCACGCAAACACACACGCACACACACACAAACGCACACACAATAACACACACACAATTACGCATACACATTCAAACATGCACACACACAAACACGCACATACTCTGAATGGTTACACTGGCTTGGTAAACAATGAATAAATATGTTCTACTTCAACTGGACAAAAGACCATCATGACAGACCATCATGATAACCAGTGAAATGACAGACTTGCTCTTCTAACAACCAATTTTCCCAGCTCTTTTCTTGTCTCATTACTTATTAAAAAAATTAAAAGACAACCAAAATTTCCTGAAACATAAAGAAAACATAAAAAATTTTAAGAAAATAGTACAGTGGAACCTCTCCATTAAAATCCTTAAAAATTCAGTCTAACACTGGGGGAGGCTGGGAAGAAGAGCGGGATGGGGTTATTTAAAACAGATTGCAGGGGTGGGAGCAGAAAATCATAGCTATACAGAAAAGACCGGGGGCCAGGGGGCCACTTTAGGCCCCCGGTGGGATGCAGAGGCAACGCCTTGCTGGAGGGGGGGGGAGTTTGGGGGGCAACGCCTTGCTGGGGGAAATTTGTCTTGCCAAGACACTTTGTGGCCTCTCCTTGAAAACAAAGTTAATAACTAACTGCTATACAAAAAGACTCCAAATATGACAAAATACGACTTACGGCTTAAATATCAAACTGAAAATGCTATGCCAAGTACTTAGAATACATCTTAAATTCAGTAAACCATCAAAACAAAATAGGATGCAATGTATAAATTTACTCACCAGTGATCTTGGCCAAATTTCAATCACTCACTTAATTCATAAGCTCAAGAAAGAGGATTCTGTTTTTTTTTGTTTGTTGTTGTTTTTTCTAGTCTTACACGGCTTTACTCTAGCAAAGAGTCAATGTCTGCGCTAGCACTGGACTGGAACAAACACTGAGCAAATCGAAAGCTGCAGTGGGACAAGTCTTACAATAGAAATCAGTGGCTCATGGCACCGAGTGGCGCCCACTTCATTTGTTTCCTGCAGCCATTTTCTCATTGGATGGTTCAATTCATCCATCTCATCCCTCTGTTCATTTCTCCACTTGTTTTTCTTTAGGTCATTGTTGATTTTCTGTGCCTCGTTGTTAATCAGCTCCATTTTTGACCAATACAAAGCACGATGATATGGTCTTCACGCACTGAAAACAGATGGCGAATTTCAAATACAAGTGGTGCGAAAACCTGAATTGAAACATGGAAAGCGCACATGGGGAAAAAAAGGGAAAGATTTGCTATACGGAATTCCGTATCAATATGGAAGGTCTCCCACCCCTGAGATTGAGATAAGATACACAGAGAGCAGAGAGGGAGACAACACTGACTGTGAGAGCTGGGTGATCTGCTCCTGCATGGAGGCCTTCCTGTTGCGGTACTGCAGGTCCATCTTGGCCAGCTTGTCGTGCCGCAGAGCCTGCTGTTGTCTCATGCTGTCCACCCGAGAACTCAGCTCCACCCGGTTACAGTGCAGGTCCTGGTACGAATCCTGCAGCCGCTGGATCTCTTTCTCCAGCTCTCTGACACACACAGGGCCCAATCATTACCATACAAAACAATAAGAATTATATGTAAGCTTTGCTCACTAATCTTCTTGCTCTCTCACACACATGCATGGTCATCGCCATATATGCAGGCCTGGTCATCACTGTACACATGCATGGTCATCACTGTACACATGCATGGTCATCACTGTACACACGTGCCTGGTCGTCACTGTACACACATGCATGGTCATCACTGTACACACATGCATGGTCATCACTGTACACACATGCATGGTCATCACTGTACATACATGCATGGTCATCACTGTACACACATGCATGGTCATCACTGTACACACATGCCTGGTCATCACTGTACACATGCATGGTCATCACTGTACACACATGCCTGGTCATCACTGTACACACATGCCTGGTCATCACTGTACACATGCATGGTTATCACTGTAAACACATGCATGGTCAACACGGTACACACATGCATGGTCATCACTGTACACATGCATGGTCATCACCGTACACACATGCATGGTCATCTGTACACTGTACATGTGAGCACGCATGCACATACACAGAGGCATGCAGGCAGGGATGCACACACACATTTTTTTTGTGTGTCTCATATCATTTTGTGTGAAAAGACATCAAATTGAAGACACACACACACACACACACACACACACACACACACACACACACACACACACACACATGCGCACATGCACACACACACACACACTCACAGCAACACACACAAACACACACACACACACACATGCTCACACGCGCACACACACACACACACACACACGCACACACACACACACAGCACACACACACACACTCACACACACACACACACACACACACACACACACACAAACACACACACACACACACACACACACATTCACACACACACACACCCCATCCTGTCGGAGTCGTTGCTCATGTCTCTCTCAGAATGCGCACAGCTTTGTCTACGCTTTTCTGCTGGTTGACATTGGACTCTTTCTGATGCTGCACTTCAGCCAAGCGCCGATGTTTTGTCCTGCACCATCACCTTCAGCTCCATGATGCGGTTCTTGGCACTCTCCTGCTCGGGCCTTGAGCCGCCCCGGGGACTGTATGATGCGCTGAGACAGCTTCTCCCCTTCCGCTTTGGCCGACAGGATGTTCACCTTCATCTGGTCCTGCAAACGTGGGGTGGAGATTCAGGTCTTCCTTTCTGGTATCCCTCTATTTCATTCTTCCATCCATCTTTTTTCCTTTTTTTTTCTATGAGAATATTGACTCATTCTGTGTGTGGATTTTAAGTTGTTACCTGCATTCTCAGAACACACCACCATGTGTCTTGCTTCTGAACGGGTAGGGAGAGTACACACTAAAGCTGTAAATAAAGAAACTAAAGAAATAAGCTTACAAACAAGTAAAATTGATATATGAAGAAACATTTAAGAGTAAGCAGCATTTTCAATTTGTAACCAAACTTGTAACATTGATTATTTATGGCCCACTCCATGTCCTATCACAATCTCTGTTTTTTTTATATCCCATTTCACTTTCCCCATCCCATGATGCTCATCACAGTCATAATACTGATATTTTCTTTAAAAAAAAAAAAAAAAAAATTGAATAAACTAATACACCTCGAAAAGTAAAAATATGCCTACAAGAACTGATTTACCTCAGAGTTCAAAAGTCATGCTCCACACCTTACCATATGTAGATCTAATTCAACTGGGGTGATCTGACTTTGTTCGACAGGATAAGCATAGCACTGGGGTATTCTGGATAAAATATACTAATCACTGCAAGGGAGCTAAGAGTTAAAAAAGATGATAGCAGATGAATCTTTTCCACTTTTTGAGTTTTGTCCCAGGTGAAGTGTGCCTTGGATAACCTGCTTTGTCTGAATCTTCAACATGTTCATGCCGAGTTGAAGGAACATGCAAGACAGCTTAAAATCTTCAACACTGCTACCTCAGTGCTTTTGATAGGCACACTTTGCCCCAAAAGATGAATAAAAATTTTGATCAAATAAAACAGATAGATCAGTCCCGATAGCAGACAGAAAGAAAAAAAAAAATCAGTCCCTTTAAACTTGGATACAGTACCCTTGATTGTATGTTTAATTTCTACAGCTTTTGGTTTTCTTGGATCTAAGACACTAAAAAGGCAGAAGAAAAAACAAACAAACTCAAAAGATACTTGTGCAGTTCCAACAACTATCCCAATTTACAAGACTAAAAGTAGTGAACTGGGAGCTCTACAGGAATCAGAAAGGAATTCATTTAATTGTATATATAAAAGATTATCTCTCCTCTAAAATACAGTTAAAAACAAACAAACGGATGAAAGAAGAAGGAATCTTGCAATGTAAAACAAGTGTGAAATCTTAAACTTTTGAACACATTGACTTTCCATTATTTTCACTATCCAGCATATCATACTTGGAAACACAAGGAAAATAATTTTGCCTGCAACAAATTTCCTTCAAACATCTTTCTTCACCATACCGTTTTCACCTACTGTTCTCTCATTTTAAAACAGCCTGGAACTAACTGGCTGAAACACAGACCAAAATTATCACTGCAGTCTTCACACATTCATGTTCCAATGTATTTATTTACTTACAAATCATAGTTCAAAAACAAAAGGAGCAGAGCAGTTTAAGGGGTGGGGGGGGGGGGGTGGAAAGGAGAACAGAAGAAAGAGAGGAAAGACAGGGAGAGAGAAAAGAGAAAGAATGTACATTTGCTGTATTCCTTTGAGCCAAATCATTCTTCATTTCTGACAGGTTGCGCTGCAGGCTTTCTCGCTGCTTGTGCTGTTCTTGAATCCGCAGTGCAATGGCATCATTTTCCTCTTGCAGCTGAAAATGCACAAGATATTCAAAATCACAACCAATTTCAATCTTTCTATAACACATTGCTAATTAATCCATCAGATTTTTTTTCATGCTTTTTTGTAGTTATGACAAATAAAGGCTGCTAGCACATCTTTTCAACAAAAAAATTCCCTCCAGAAAATCAAGAAGTAATGCATATCCTAATTCATGGGCAGTGGAGTTTAAATTACATGTTTCAATAAGTTCATTGCAAGCCAATGGACAGCATGGTTTGTCAACTTGTTTGCTTTTTTGTGAACAAATCTAATGTAATTAAAGTGTTGTTCTTCACCTAGTACGAACACTTTTGATGATTGACCTCATTTTGCTTTCACCTCTGCAAATGTTTTTGCCAACTCTTTCAGTGTATAACAGCCGCCGTGGTGAAGTGGTTAGCATCACAGAGTCCCAGTTCGGAGGTTGTGGGTTCAATTCCCATCAGTCATGTGAAATTTTTCTACCCCGACCAGCTCCTACCTAGGCTTGAGTTTGCTACAGGTTCAGTTGGGAAGACACCACACAGTCAAGTTTCATCCACTAAATGGTTGGGTCTCTGAGACTGTTGTTCAAATTTCCTGACCAACATTGTATCTCTTGGGCCTGGTTGATGCCAGTATATATCATGAAAGTAAGTGCAGAATACAGCCCTGTCATGCAGTCTCAGACCGGAATAGAAATCTGCAGCATCAGTTTTCATCATCCTCATTCGTATCAATCAGCTCCCCCCCCAAAAAAAATCTCAAATTCTGTGGCCCTTCATGCCCTGCTCTCATAGTGATCTCAGTTTCTATATCCTCTACATGTGCATTGCCTTGGTTTGATACCAGGGTCACCACAATCGGCATTTTCATGGAGGCTGTCATTGGACTGACGTGTGGTGGCACCCTCCGGAGGGACAGCTCACCCACGCCGGCTCTGCGACTGAACAATTACTGTCGTCAGTAGGGGGCTTAGCAGGTGGTGTCCTGCATACGTTGGATCAGAACAGGCGCCACTGAACACCACTGAAGTGACTCGGCAGCAGTGCAGTGTCTCCTCCAGCAGGTTGGCTCTTGACAACATGACACTGACTGCTCCCTGTGGATTGTCAGGGCTGCGGCGGCCTGGGCCGGGCTGTGGCTGTGGACAGGGGGCTCAGAATGAGCAGTATGGGTAAAACGCCACTTTAGTCGCACGTAAGATGGGACAAAAAAAAAAAAAAAAAAAAAAACTCTTTTAGTGTTACGACAGAGCTATCAAATAAATCACTGGCTGGTCAATAAGCACTGTCAGGAATAAATTTTGAATTGTTTAACTGAACTCCCCACCCTACCCCACCTTCTCCTTATCCCCCCCCCCCTCCCCTTAATGATAAATGATTCATTATTGTCTTACAGATATTTGTTTCAAATATATTATTCCACCAAATGGTCATTTAGTACCTTTTGATTTAATGCACCTCCTCTCCCCAACCACAAATCATTTTGGAAACTTTTCTCCCTCAATATCCATTTCAAAATGTGATCCATACATTTTGCAAAGTTAGTCATAAACTAGAATTTTCGTAAAGCCATTCTGAAATGCGAGGTGAGACAATCTACAGTTTACAACACATTTGAATGTAGAGGCACATACACTCTAAAATGACAGGTGACTGCGTGACTCACTGTTTTCACATCAACACACAAGGACCAAAAAAAAAATAATAAGGGTGTGTGTGTGTGTGTGTGTGTGTGTGTGTGTGTGTGTGTGTGTGTGGTGGGGGACAGTTTATCATGAACAGAATACGCTGAGAAGGCAAGGCAAGGAAACCAGTCGGGTTCAGATATTAGACCAGGAAACCAAGAACAAATATGCATCTCTACTGACTGTATTCTTAATCTATTATATATAATCATACTTCTATTTACTGAGCAGTTAACAGGCCACTGTATGCACAAAACCACACGCTATCGCATGCTTGCTCATGACGTTTTTTTTTTTTTTTTTTTTTTTTTTTTTTTTTGCTGTCCCAACCTCTGCGCCACCTCAGAGGCAGTGCACCCACGCCGTTCATTCCGACACCCTGTGTCCAGCCACGGCCCGGTCGCCCCGCCGCAGCCCCCGGCACCGGCAATCCACAGGCAGCAGTCAATGTCAGTCGTCAAGAGGCAACCCACCAGAGGAGACACTGCACTGCTGCCGAGTCACTTCGGTGGTGTTCAGTGGCGCCTGTTCTGATCTAACATACGCAGGACACCACCTACTAAGCCCCCTACTGACGACAATAATTGCTTAGTCGCGGAGCCGGCGTGAGTGAGCTCTCCCTCCAGAGGGCGCCACCACGTCCGTCCAACGACAGCCCCCATAGACTCTCGCCGATACCGGTGACCCTGACGGAACCAAACCAAGGCCACAGACGTGGAGAAGACATCGAAACTGAGGACACCATGAGAGCAGGGCATGAAGGGGGCCACAGAATTTTTTTTTTTTTTTTTAATGCTGATCGATGAGAATGAGGATGATTTTATGATGATGCTACGGATTTCCATTTCGGTCTGAGACTACATGACAGGGCTGTACTCTACGCTTCCTCTCATAATATATCCCGGCGTCAACCAGGCCCGAGAGATACAGACACCTGCAGTGTTGGTCAGGAAATTTGAGCAACACTCTCAGAAACGCATCCATTAAGTGGATGAAACTCGACTGTGTGGTCCCAGTCTTCCCAACTGAGTCCGCAGCAAACTCAACTCTGGGTAGGAGCCGGTCGGGGCAGAAAAACCCACATGACTTCTGATGGGATTCGAACCCACCACCGACCTCCCAGCCGGGAGTCCGCGACGCTAACCACTTCGCCACGGCGGCTGGTTACGTTTTTCTTATTTATCAATAATCATACTTTTGCAAAACAGTCCACTTGCAGTAGTATACACAAGACCACACATTACTTCATTTCATAGAAACACAACTTACACAAACACAACCATTCTCCAGTATCTGAGACAGGAACTCTAAATCCAAGAATTAAAAAAAGAAAAAAGGAACATGATTCATTTTGTGATGGCACACTGATTTTTTTTTTCTCTTCTTCTTGAAGTTTACTTCACAAACTGCAGGACATGATTTATCACTCACCTTGCTCATCTTCAACATGTGAGATTCATGAGCTGTCTGTTTGGCCTGAAGAGTCTTCTTCAGCTCAGCATTCTCCTTGAGCACAAAGTCGTAGCTCTCCCGCTTCCTCTCCTTCGGTAAAAACAACATTATGATAAGTTTGTATCAAAATTATACTCCCTGATTGCCAGTGTACTTTCCAAGTCAGCATGGGGCAAGCCCATGATTAATCTGGCAGGTCTGTTCAGCTAAGTTCATGGATAATGCTTTGTTTCCGCTGCGTTAACCACTAGTATTGCACTAACCAAGAGATCTGGCTACAGATATCTAGTGTGCTGGCCATCACTTGCAACAGTTTGACTTTGAACAAATCAATGTATGATATAACAAAAGAAAAAAAGACAGAAGGCATCAAAAAGCTAGTAAGTTCTTCCATCCTGTCCAGACTGAACTATTGTAACTGCCTGCTAGCCAACCATCTACAGATACTCACAAAACTGCTGCAACATGTCAGAGCGGGGGCTGCCAGGGTCACTTCTAGATCTTGTAAAACCGTCCACATCTAGCTACTTCTCAAAGGACTTTTTCAGCTTCCAGTAGAACAAAGAATTCAGTACAAAATATTCTGTCTATACTATCAGATCATCACTGGAAAGGTTCCTTTGTATTTATCTGAGCTGCTTAACACCATCCATAGCTCTTCGCTCTTCTGCTGACAATAGAATACTTTGGAAAACATCTATGTGCAAAACAAAATATTTGCATACGCTGACCAATTCTGACATTGGCTGCCTTTTTTTTTCTCCTCCACCATTACTCTCTTTTTTCCTCCTTCTTCAAATCAACCTTTTCTGGCAAGCTTTCAGACAGCTCCCAATGGATTTTCTATTTCTGCCTTTTGATTGTATATGTATTTGTATTCATGCATACTTGTGTTAGTTTTTTGGAGTGGGGATGTGCACGTCTGCATTGATGTGTATCCATGTGTTTGTGTGTGTGTGAAAAAGACGGTCTGAGAAAGAAAGAGTGCATGTGTGTGTATGTGAGTGTGCATGTGTGTGTGTGTGTGTGTGTGTGTGTGTGTGTGTGTGTGTGTGTGTGTGTGTGTGTGTGTGTGTGTATGTGTGTGTGTGTGTGTGTGTGTGTGTGTGTGTGTGTGTGTGTGTGTGTGTGTGTGTGTGTGTGTGTGTGTGTGCATGTGCGTGTGTGCATGTGTGTGTGAGTGTGCATGTGTGTGAGTGTGCTTTTGTGTGGGTATGGGTGGGCGGGTGTGTATGGAAGGGCGCCGTGTGACTGTTGTGTTAATATGCATGACTGATCGATGTAAGTTGTCTGTGGATTCCAATGTTTTCATTGTAGGCAGTACAATCTATCATGTTGTCTGCACTAGTCTTCATCCTTTTTACATTCTATATGTATCGCACTTTGGGCTCTAGAAAGAGCTATATCAGTGTCTATCGTTCTTATTATTATAGTTAATTAATTAATTGATTGATGAACCAGTTAAACTGAAAAGTTATACTGTAGGAGAATACACAGTGACCAAAGAGGAACCCATTTTTTAAAAAACATATATATATGATAATTATAAGCACAAAACACTCAAAGATAGAGACAGAGAGAGAGAGATAGACAGACAGACAATGTCTTTGTAAATGAACTGTACCAGATCTTCCTTCTTCTTGTTGAAGACCTCCTCATGAAAAATGCGGAACCTGACAAAGTTGATGCCCCCACTGATGATGCGAAGAAGCCTTTTGGGTCCTGTGGGCACAGCAAGTGGAACACATCAAGAACATAATAAAGCAACAGCAACAGCAGCAACATATTTTCCTATCCAGAAGCTGTCCATCACACTTTTCCCATCGTTCCCCTGCTCTCTTGTCCAGCTGAAACATTCATCAGGATAAACAACATCAGGTGAAAAAATCAGGACCTGAAAAAAAAAAAGTCAAAAAATATACACATGCTCAAACATGGAAATGGAGGGGGGGGGATGGGGGGGGGGGGGGGAGGAAGCATGAAAATTTGAATAACATTGTCCTGATTAGCACTCAGCATTCACACATTGTCCTGATCACCTCAAACAAAAGATGATTTGACTTGAAAGGCATTCAGGTGATTTGTACCAGAAAATTATACACTCATTAAGGACAATCTTCCCAATGGGACTTCAAGTTAGAATGATAATCCAAAAAGTGCCTGAACTTCAATCTCAAAGATACTATGTTGATATTTGAAGATACTGGTGTTAAGATTTGAATCTGAAACTGATCTTTAAGTTCTGTTATCTTTGACATATGTTGAAAAGATGCATGTGCTCAAGCTAAAGATTCTCACATTACAACTCTCTTATTTCTAATCAGTCTCACGCATGTGCTCAAGCTAAAGATTCTCAGATTTCAACTCTTATTTCTGACCAGTCTCAGGATATAATACAGACATCTTATCACTGCCTGCATAATGTATTGCTCAGGAGATGCCAAAAACACTTTATTAAAGTAAATGCTATACAGTGGTGCTAATATACTGATGCTTAATTCTAGTATGATTGTGTTTAATGGCAGCCAAATGTTTACAGCCTCAGCCATCTTGGCACCCTGACAATAGTGGCATGACACAATGGTTACATTGTACTAATGCAGACGACTGCAAAAAGAAAAGTTGCGTCTGGTTGGTTTCTTCCTCCAGTAGTGTTTTTCATATGTACTGTAATCAGTCTGTTGTAGCGCAAAGGAGCTGACAACATTCTCCAGTACCTATCAATAACCGTCTCTTTACAACCAAATCTTTTTTCAGTTGTGTATACTGAACTGCAGCAGATTGGGATGTATACTGAACTGCAGCAGATATGGGAAGCAGAAAATAGAAACAATCACATGTCCAATTCAGTTATTAGTATCTCAAAAGAAAGAAACAGAAAAATTTGTATGGATAATGATGATGTAAGAAAAGAACAGGGAAAAATTATCTATCTTTTTTTAATCACACTCTGTAATTAAACAAAAATAGTTATCATTAATCATTAAGATAATACATTGATTAAAACTTACTTGGTTCTATCAAATCTCTGACTGTGAAGTCCAAAACACCTGCTGCACTCAGTGTTCGTTGTCTGAAACAAATTGGTAATGCTTTCACTCAGGAGGAAAAAATTAATTAGTGAATGACTACATAGACTGATAAATGATGAAAACAAAATGAAGAGTACAGCTATGCAGTATGAATCTCTGACCAAATTTGGAAACTCCACACCATCACCGTTGTCCTAATTGATCATCATATAGATAGACAAAGCCGTCCTAGGTTACATGCTTCATTTTACATATCACTTTCATTATCATCTCAATTTTGATTTCCCTTCAAAACCCATGCCAGTGGCAAGTACAAGTCAGTCTTCTGATGGTGAAAAACTCTTGAAAGGAACTCCCACTCATTGTGAATGTGAATTCTGTCTGTGGCTGTTAACTATCCCTGTATGGGGTAAGTAGGTTGCGTGTCCCACAGAATTTACATCAGAACAGGCTTTCCTGAGCACCACCAAAGGAATTTTGCAGCAGTGCATCTCCTTTGACAGATGTCCTCAAGATAACCTGACACAGGCTTTCTGCAGATTGCCAACCCTGAGACTGATAGATTAAGATATGCTTCTGTGTACTGTGAGATTGTCAGATGAGATTGATAGATACTCTTGGGTGTATTGGCATACAAGGTTTTGAAATGAGCAGGTTGAGAGTATTGCCACTGAAAAAACATGAGTGATAGCATGGAAATAAAATACACACAAAAACTGATGATCCATGTGTTTGCAACCTAAAGGTAAAACAGTTCCAGAACAATGACAGGGAATGAATGCACGGCATATAGCACTGAATTATCATCCCCTAGAATGAAGGAAGATTGTGTCCCTCACTCAGAAATCAATTTCATGATTTGCTAATAAACATGTCTTTATTTTCTTTGGAAATGTTATCAGTTCCACTGCCAGAGACAACACAATTCTGTCAATCTTACAGTGTTTACTACAGATACAACAAACAACTCTGTCACGTTGGATGAAGATCCTTCCAACAGTGAGGTTACATTGCAGGCAGACACACAGACATACAAATGACAAATGTTTTATGATTTTCTTTTCTTTTCTTTTTTTTTCTAATAATTTGTCTGCATTTTGTTGTTTTGAACCAACAAAACTCATACTAACTTTTATTTTTAGCTACCATTCTGTCCCATTCTGCAACTGCAAGTTGCCAATCATTCCTTATTCATTCATCGAGGGTGACCCTACATTTTGTTCACCTTCGAATTGATTGGGAAGGCATGAGCATTAAGATGGAGAATTAACTTAAACTGAATGTCGACAGCATTTGCACAGTGCTTTAATTCAAGCCAAAAAAGGTTCATAGGCCTTTTTTTTTTTTTCTAGGTCATACCAAATGTGACAGCATGGGACAGTAACACATGATTATCCATTTCACATGATTGATGACAATTTTGTGGCCCAGGTGCCACTGGATCAAAAACACCAGCTCAATTAGCAGTGTAGGCTGGACACAGTGTGTTTCCGTTCACACTTAACTTCAGTGGTAATGGGTGAGGTGACCAGAAGTGGAGACATGGCATCATCTTCAGGATCAATTCCTGATTTTACCACAGAAGGTAAGTGATCAAAATGGTCACTGCTATAATTAACAACACACAGACACATGCAGAACATGAGACTTTTACACAAAATTTGATGTACCTTGTATGTAAAGGATTTTTGTTTTTCTTTTTTTGTTGTTGTTGTTGTTAAACTGTACCCCAGTTTCATAAGTTCATTTAGCCGTCTTAACAAAAAAACCTGCTACTTACATGAAAGTTACATAAAACATGTTGGTATTAAAAGGTTAAATCACTTCTACATAGGTAAACAAAAACAGTTAGTGCAAAAAACAAAGGTAGATGGTGCCATACTGTGGCTAATCTCTCTTCCAGAGAAAAACAGAGGTGAATCAAACACACAGAAATCTGCTATAATTAAGGAGTTATATAGAATGTGACAGAAAAAAAAAAGGGACACTCACAATGTCATGGTGAAGGTCAGTAGGGCAAAAGATTCTTCATGCAGCTCACTGTACTCACAGTCAGTGAAGGCGTGCAAGCGAGTCTGCAAAAAACAATACAATGCCAAACTTACAGTCTGGAATATAGTACATTACCATTCATCACTTTGTACATTCCACTGAAGAATACATTATTCATGTAACTGGAGAATTGAGTGCAGCACAAAACTGTGTGTATGTGTATCCGTTTGCATTTGTGAGTGTGTGTTTGTCTGTGTGTATATGAGCATATTGTGTGAGTGAGTGCACAAGCATGTGTAGGTGTGTGAGTGGTTGCATATGATATATGCCCAGCTAGGTGGGCAAATGAATGGACAAATGAGAATGAGAGTGTATTATCATATGTGTGCAAGTCAGTGTATGATTGTGTGAAAGTGACCATGTGTGTGGTGTATGTATGTGTGTGTGTGTGTGTGTGTGTGTGTGTGTGTGTGTGTGTGTGTGTGTGTGTGTGTGTGTGTGTGTGTGTGTGTGTGCGTGTGCGTGCGTGCGTGTGTGTGTTCACATGTATACATGTGTGTTGATCTGATGCATGTGTTTCGTGCGTATGTGCATTTGTGTGTGCGCATATCTGTGCGCATATGTGGGGTGTATGGGAGTGTGTATGTGTGTGTGTAAGTGGCGTGATCTGCCCATGTGGCAAAAGTTACCTGTGCAGTAAGATCAGCTTGACGTCCCGTCATCAGTTCAAATATTGTGTCCATAAAATATCTGCCATCGTCTGGCCTGCACATTTAACAACTTTGACAATGAAAACAGACATTTTTAACATTGTATGTTCTGGGCATGTGTGCTTGCATGCATACATATTTACAATGCATTAGCTCAAACTTATGTATACCTATAATATGTGAGTCTGTCTATGGGACTGTTTTCTTGATGTAGTTCAGTGTATGTAAGAGAGCAGGAAAGACTTTTTTTTTCTCAAATAGTGTCCTGATCTGACAACAAAGAGCAAAACTATCACATTTGTCTTTAGTTTATTACCTTTAAATCAAATAACAAAATGTGTGTTAACGAATTATTCCATTCAAGAGTAAACAGATGAATATGTAATTGGTGAAAACATATCATAATGCTAAAATCTACCTCAGGTTTCTTAAAATCTTCCTCAGATATGGCAGTGTTGGAAACTTCTCTAAAGAATGCAACACACTCCTCCGCAGAGAGAATCGGGAAACCAAAGGTACTCTCAGCCATGCTGATAATCTGAAACAAAAACAGTGAAAAAGTATTTTAGCATAATAATTTTATAGGATTTAACATCTTCCGCAATGATAAAATTTATGATCCATAAAATATTTTCAAAGTGAGAAAAACAACCGAATGAGTTTTAGCACATTTTGCTATCACAATCAAATCACATGGGCTGTGGAAAACAGCAGACTTTAAATATTTCATAAAGAATTTGAATGTGTAGCTAGGTAAGTAAAGTACAACTGCAAGTACACAAGTACACTTTTACACTGCCACTTCTACAATGACAATGATTAAAGATTACTCATTCACGTTTTACTATTTCATTCTATTAACACAAAAATGAATGGATGAGAGTGAAGATCAGTGATCATAATAGTATGACTAATGTCAGGATCTACTCTGTATTTTATTCACGTTTTTCATTGTTTCACACATGACGATCATTCAGTCTGATTTTTTGTACACTATTCTTTCCTGTGACCCAAAACCGAGTTGTTGGAAGAGGGAAGATCACAGTGATCATAATGCATACATGTGATTGTTCTTACATTATTTCAGTGCTATTTATGCAATCTTTGGTTTGTAATACAGTTATCATTTGATCTAACTTTTGTCATAACTAAGTAAGTATATTTATGGGGAAAGGCACACACTTTGCACCCCCCAATCCCAACATACTTATCAATTGTCAATGGATGGAATTACAATGTCCATAGATCATGAAACACATTTTTGTTTCAGCATTTGATTTACATAGGACTGGTTAGACACAATTTGGTATGATTTATCTTGTGTCCCTTAAAAAAAATGAAAAGTTTATTCATTGCAATTTTTCAAAAAGCCAGAGGAGCAACAAACCGGTACAAAAAAAATATGATTGCAAGAACATGAGTAAAAACAGAAGATTAAAGCAGTAGTCAAAGTTTAATCACTCAAACTCAAACTAATCAAAACATGGGTTGGACAAAACTGACCTTGACAACAAGCTCACTCTGGCTACCTAATGCAAAAACAAAATGTTTATAAATTAAATGTATTGTTTTCTAAACTCATAAGATCAAGAAGTAATAAAATAATGTGATGATTACAATATCAATTTACATATATATATATATATATATATATATATATATATATATAGATAGATAGAGATAGATAGATAGATAGATATAATGATAAACGGACAGCAGTTGAAGAAGCCTTGTTTTTTGCCCACTCTACCAGTCTCTGGTCTCCAACTGGTGCAATTATTGTTGTTGTTTTGTGATGATTGCAAACATTGCATGTGAAACCAGATCGTGATGTGACCGACAGGTTTTCATATCTCATCAATTAGGACATTGAATCATTGAGCCTGTGTGACCGTCACTCGCTCATCAGTTACTGTGCGAGTGTCAGTGTGAGTGACGATAAACAGTGGGACACATAAACAAAGCCTACTCACTGGTGAAATTCCATAAGTTAAAGCAATGCCTAAAGAAAACCTATGAGGCTAAATGTCACTCCAAAAGTATTCATGGTCTTATTATAAAAGGTTATAGCCGGTTATAATAATAAAAAAGTACAAAACAACATCATCTGTTTGAAAATTGCGCTTACCGGAAATAACCCCATGGGAGATATCCTCGGTTCTTCCCCTACCCCATTCGTCCTTCCTCCACTCTCCGACTTTTCGCTCTTTATCGCGCGCGCTATCTCTGCTCCTCTACCTGAGCAAAAGCAGCCAACGTTAACATACAGACGAATCTGCTGAACTAACGTACGGGGGCTCTGTCGCACACACACGCGCGCGCACTTTGCCTAGTATCATGTAATTTTTTGTTTCTTCTTTAGTTAGGCGGCGTAATAACTTTTCTTTTAAAGTTTCAAAACGGAATGACTGAGGGCGGAAAATGCAGCAAAATTTGGAAAGAGAGGGGGTTAGTACTGCCAAGGACACACACACAGTACAGGACTATACACAGTGCATTTCCACCTCTTGGGTCTTCTTCAGGTGAAAACAAATAATACTTAAGACAGTGACCAGAAGAACATGTAGCCACTTGGCTTCACTTCTGTTCGTCTCCAGATCAAACTGATTTGGAAGGAGACCGTTTAGAGAAGATTTGGAGACGAGCAGGAGAGAAGCAAAGCTAAGTGGCTACATGGTTTTTTTCTTGTCACTGTTCAAAATGTTATTTGTTTTCGCCAGAAGAAGACCCATGAGGTCGAAGTGCATTGTGTCTAGTCCTGTGTTCAGTTTGTGTCCCTGGCAGTAACTAACCCCCTCTCTTTCCAAATTTTTCTTTTCAAGTTTACTTACATAGAGGAAAGTGCCGCCATGATTATGTGCAGCTGCCGATCAGCGCAGTGATAGGCTATTTGGCCCATTGCTATAGACTGGGGGCTTACACAGCACTAGTGTACAGAGCAGTGCATGCACACACTCAAACCTTTTTCCTGAATAAAGACACAGATACTTGGTTTATCCCCACTCTTTTCGGGTTATCAAGAGCAAGCTAGTCTCACCCCCACCACGACAGCGCCGTGCCCACAACCAACCGTTCAGCCTCATCAACGCTAGAACTCGGTACAGAGGTGGCTCATTTCTACCAGACTCTTAGGGACTAGAACCGTCTTCCCAGTGAGACAGTAGAGGCAGCAACAGTCAACACTTTTTAACGCAAGCCTTCACTTAGCAGTGACAGTTTCCTGATACCATGTGACCCTTACGGTAACAGACTTTGGTTATGGTTTACGGACAATGAGAATGATAGTGAACGTGACCAGAGCGTACAAATGGACTGTCTACAAGCACACACACACACACACACACACACATACACCCCCCATGTGCCGGAATGATCATCCTCAAAATCGTGGGCATCAAAGGAAAGAAGAAGGGGTTCACCCTGGACTGGAAAGCTCCGGATTGGCGCTGATGCTGTTTGTCTAAGCACTGCTGTCCTTTGGGAAGAGATCCTCTGCCTGTGACTTTTCTTGAAAACGGAATATCCATAGTACAGTAGAGGGGACTGGTGAGTGCTGCTTCTCTGGGGACTGGAATTTGGATGACCTTCAAGTTGATGAATATTAATCCATGGTGGAACTTGTAGGAGGTGAGCCTGGCTCTCCTCCTTGTAACCAGGATTGGCCAGTTCAGAGTTTGTAGCATCTCATCTACACTGCATCTCTGAGGAAATCAGTGGGAGTAAAAAAAAGTATGCCCTACAGTCCAAAGGGTGTACTATTTTTGGTGGGAGATACAGCGAGATGCTCGATTGATGCTGGTGTTGATATGATGCTGGTGTTGATATCTATTGGTAGGAATTCCATACCACACTGGCATATTTTTTTTTATCAGGATGTACTAAGGTGATGATACCTGACCTGAGCCTTGGCTCAGAGCTTGTGGCAACGAGATGAGTAGTTGTGCAACACTGTCATATGGATAATCCAGCATTTGAGGGGATCAATTGACATTTTCCTCCATCATTCCCAAGTGTGAAGCCTGTCGAGGTCCTCTTGGAAATCTTCTGGGTCTTTGGGGGAGACAGTGCTGACAACCTCTGCGCAATGATTCCTTCCACTCCCCTGTCAGCCTGACAAAATTACGCAGTCACCACAAGTTTTCTGTGTAGCCACTTTTGTAAGAAAATTGTGAAATCACACAGTTGGTGTATGAATGTAGAATATGAATGAAATCAACAACGCACTATGATGTGCAGTGTGTGTGCGTGTGTTTGCATGACATTTTCAGATGCTAGTGATATCAATCATACTTTAAATCCCGTATGGGGTGTCCGCTTGATGTGTGTGTGTGGGTGGGTAGACCCTGTGTGTGTGTGTGTGTGTGTGTGTGTGTGTGTGTGTGTGTGTGTGTGTGAGTAAAAAGAGAGAGAGAGAGAGTGGATGTATGAGCGTACATATCGCATGGGAGAGAGGAAAAGAGATCTTTAATACCCAAGGATGAAGAACAAAGCTGAGGCTTAACTATTTGTCCTTATCAAACACATGTAAGGTCAGTGCATGTCATTTATACCCAGTTGACAAATTAACTCAAGAAGACTATGATTGTAAAACAGACATGTAGACTGCCTTAACGTCTTAATGAAGTGTCGAGTAGTTCAGGGGGAACAGAAACAAAAGGGACAGGACCAGATGGTCCTAGTCTTCCCAGGTGAGCCCACAGCAAACTCAACTCTGGATAGAGTCGATCGGTGCAGAGAAATCCCTCAAGTAAATGGCTCTAATGGGGTCAATGAAAGTGTGTACCTCCCAGCCTGGAGTCCACGACACTAACTGAGTTTTCGCCATGGCAGCCACAAAGCTGGAAACAATTTCTTCACTAATTGAGGCCCCCCCACCCAGGTAAGATCTTAAATAGATCTGTTGGCCATTCTTGTCTTCATTATGTGTACCTCACCAGAGCCACTGCTCGCAGTCCTCTATGGCATTTCAATTGGCAATGAGTGCTTTTCTGCCAGAAGCATTTTTTATGCCACAAAACGTGGTTGTGAACTCTCAAAAGTTCCATTGCATTTCTTCAACTATTATCTCCTTGTTGCCCATTGTATCAATAGCATGTCAGCAATCTTAAATTATAATGGCATGGAGCAAAACTGTCTTCCTCCTCTCTCAAGTCTTCAACATGACATTTCAATTAGCAATATTTGGTGCTACTACTGATCTCCTCATAATGCATTTCCTATTAAGACTATTCAGTCAGCATTCTTCAGTGGCATTTAGTCAGCAACAAGTGCCACTATCTCCTCTCTGAGTCTTCATAATGGCATTTCAGTCAGCAATCAGTGCCACTATCTCCTCTCCGAGTCTTCATAATGACATTTCAGTCAGCAACAAGTGCCACTATCTCTCTCTCCAAATCTTCATAATGGCATTGCAGTTAGCAATAAGTGCCACTATCTCCTCTCAGTCTTCATAAGTAGTTCATGATGGCATTTTCAGGCAGCGATACTTGGTGCCACTATCTCCTCTCAATCTCATAATGGCATTTCAGTCAGCAACAAGTGCCACATCTCCTCTGTTGGAACTATGGCTTTCAGTGCTAGTGCCACTATCTCCTCTCGCAAGTCTTCAACATGGCATTTCAGTCAGGCATAAGTGCCACTTTCCTCTCTGGTCTCTCCATGTCTTCAGCAATGGCATTTCAGTGGGCATACTTTGTGCAACTACTATCTCCTCCATGTCTTCAACATGGCATTTCAGTCAGCAATAAGTGCAATCTACTTTGTGCATACATTTCAGGCAGCGATACTTGGTGCTACTGTCCTCAACATGGCATTTCTGTGGCAACTACTACTTGTGCTACTGACCTCCTCTCCATGTCTTCATAATGGCATTTCAGTGTGGGCAATACTTTGTGCTACTGGTCTCTCCATGTCCTCAATATGGCATTTCAGTGGGCAATCATAGGCGTTACTGACCTCCTCTCCAGGTCTTCATCATGGTCTAGAAATGGCATTTGGAAGTTCAGGTTCACATCCAACACAAGGCAGGATTTATACTTACCTATTGGATAGACAGTGAACAATTTAGTTTTCCTCATGTGCCAATTGCATACATCAGTGTTGTTCCTTCTGCATTTCTACTAATATATGGAAGTATTCTTTTTGCGAAGGCACTTTTTTTTGTCTTATGTCTAATGCTCTGCACTCTTATAATCATTTGGTCATTTGACTTAGTTTTAACAACAAAGCACCTTGTGCAATGGTTACTTAAGAATTCTTTCTCTATTTTGAAGTTCAAACTAAAATTAGTTCACTGTTCACAAGAGAAGTTTAATCTAATGTTTTCACGATTCTGTTGGAGAGTATTGTGTAATTAAGTGGCAAACTTTATCACCAACTGGAACGAGATCCTAGCTTATGTGAGAATATTTTCATGATATATAAAAAACAGAAGAGAAGGGCTTGGGGAGTGGAGATGGGGAGGACCATTCCATCTAAATACTGACCCTTTTCATTTTTATCTCTTTTCTATATTATTATACTCATGATCAGTTGCGCATTACTATGATGGCTGACTGACAACTATTACAAAGAAAGACATCACACACACACACACACACACACACACACACAAATGCACACACACAAAGCATGAACAAATGTTCCATCTTTATTTCTCACTCTTCTTCCATGATTTAACATGAAGCGCACAGCTCATGTCCGCGTATCACTCCACTTGCAAAGTTCACTCATGATTGCCATCCATTCTCCACCACACTCACTTCACCCTCCCCTCCTTGCAATATTCATTCCTTCAAAGTCCATCACACAAACAGATTCATAAAAAAAAGTGAGATAGCACCTCTGTATTGTTTTTCCTGCTGTACAAAAATAATGATCTCTCTCTCTCTCTCTCTCTCTCTCTCTCTCTCTTACACACTCATTTTCTCCCTTTCTCACTACTACGAACATGTACTTCTGTCTGTTCCTCTCCAGCTATGTAATGTGCAAGAATACGGCAGCATCCTCATGATGTTGCTGGGTACTTCTGCCTGTCAGGGCCACAACGACCAAGCTTTTCTCTCGTAACTGCTCAACCACTCTTTGGATGTGACCGTCCATCGTCTTCAGCACTCTCTGTCAACACAAGGCATATCAAATTGGAACGATCCACCAACGAATGAGAAAATCAATTTTGAATCGTTGTGATAATATACAGCATCCAAAGGCTCCTCAATATATACGAAGATTCCCACAAGGAATGGATCTGTTGACCAAATTGGGCTTTTCACTTTTATTCATTTATTTATTTTCTTTTTTTGTGTGTGGTCTTTTTTTTTTTTTTTTTTTTCTTCTTAAATACAGTACAAAAATACTTGTATTAGCTGACATAATACTCTACAAAACTACTGCATGCAAGTCTCCCTCTCTCTCACTCTCAATCACTAATAGTTTTTACATACACACACACACACACACACACACACACACACACACACACACACTGGAAAAAACACACACACACACACACATGCAGTACGGTGGAGAAGAATTGAGTGTGAGGCAGAACCAGTACTACTAAGACCTCTCTCAAACAGTATGAAGGGAAGTAGCTAGAACACAATCAACAAGTGAATGTCCATCTGTTTAAAATACACAGACAATGCATGGTGAGCATGTGTCAATTTCAGAAAAAAATGACAGTGGGGGAAACAAAATAGGAAAGAAAAAGAAAAGGAAAAAAAAAAGCAAAGGAAAAAAGTGGAAAAAAAGATTGGGGGGTAGAGGGTGGAAAAAGTGGACAGAACCGAAATTTGTGAGAGGCAGAACCAGTACTACAAAGACCTCTCAAACAGTACGAAGTAAAGTCAGCACTACCTCTTTCACAAAGCATTCACCCCCTGCCTCCAAAATCACATACAGACATACCCCAGTATATCTTCTCAATCATTGCTCTTTCTACTATATTCATACACACATACTTTTGAAGGTGGAATAACAATACTGAAGAACAAACAAGCAGAAAGAAAAGGAACAAGAAATGGGGATCACCTTTCTCTCCTCTGTGTCCTGGTCCGACTCTGACTGTTTCCTTCCATTGTTTTCCTTCTGTTCCTGCTCAGCTAACAGGTCGGCAAAGGCAGAGAACTCCACCCAGGTGAACTTGTGGGACCCGCTGAGCTCTTCAACCTTTGTGCAGGCCTCCTGGTCACTGCTCACCTGGCAGCACTTCAGGTCCGGCTCCTCCTGGTACTTGGACACCAGCCTCTCTCTCCCCACCTGGCAGGCTGATATAAGACAGTGTGGGGAAGGAGTTGTTTATATTCATGCTGACTTTGGTTGTACAATGGGATAAAAGGATAAAATTCCATCACTGGCTCTGCTTGGACTGATGGCACTGGAACTGATGTGACAGCCTGAATGTGGCTGTGTATAAAAAAGAGTGAGAATGAGCAGTGTGGGAGTGGTACCCATCTTTGGCTGTAGAAAACAGAAAAGAAATCTGTGATCAGAAGATATAAAACTGTAATATTACTATTTTCCACTGGTCGCACAAATGGAATGAAGGCATGAAAACATCATCTATTATACAGCAGAAAGGCATTTGGGGGGGGGGGGGGGGGGATGCTGACAACTGCTACAGTCACTCAAGGCTTGTATCTGCTCTTTGACCCACTTCTGCATCAAACTTTGACAGCTTTGTTCTTGGGTTGTATTCCACCTTTTCAAAAAGTTTTTTCTTTTCCGCAGGCATCTGAGAGGGTGTCGCAGTATCTTGATACTTTATTTAAGCCTTTCTCGACTCCCACTTTGCTTGGTCCAGCTAGCTGTATATCCAGAAACCATATGACTAATCACTGAAGATACACTTTTGCATCTACAGATTGAACATGGTCATCTGGATGCACACTGTTTGCCCTCACACTTCCGTCTCCCATTAAATTTCCAAGCTTTTCGTTTTCAAGACTCACTGTATGGAAATTTGGTTTATAATGACCTTATATACTGTTTCTATTCTATTTCCTTTTTGCTTCTAACTTGAGGGGATAAGTGACAAATCATGCTTACCTTTCACACTTTTTCCCGTTTAGTATAGAAAATCTTTTCGCAAATGTTGAAAATAAAATGATGACCTTTTATATTGTATATACTTATAACTTCTGTTATGTTGTGTAAATCTGAGATAATGCAAAGTCTATTTTTTTGTATGATGTCATTTTCTAAAGTACTAAATACTTTCCAAGTTCTCACATATACTGGTCTGGATGGATTTCAAGCATGAAAGAACAAAACGAATCTGTTAACACATGTCTGAATAAAGAACATCAAAAGTAGTACTTCTTGAATTAAAGACTCCCCCATGTCTATTCTTAGTGGGTTCTTATGCTGGGATGACAGTATCGGCCAGTCCATGGGGAATGTAGTGGCGCACTCAACAGGAGGGTTCACGCATGCTGGCTCTGTGACTAAGCAATTACGGTCATCCGTAGGAGGCTTAGTAAGTAACCTCCTACTACATTTGCTGGATCAGAACAGGCGCCACTGAAGATCATCAGCGTGACTTGGCAGCAGTGACGTTTCACCTCTAATGAGCCACCTCATGACCACTTACACTGACTGCTCGCTGTGGTTTGTCCTTACCAGAGCTGAGGGAGCGACAAACCAGGGTATGGGTATAAGTATACTAGTCTGGGCAGCATGGGGATAATGCTAAAATGAGCTGCGAGGAAGGTAACAGAAAAAAAAACAACCCAACTACAACATAAAAGAGACTCTTCACAGTGTGTTACCTATAGGTCCCTTACCCGACACTCGCTTTTCATTCAGAATGTCAAACAGACTGCGCATGTTCACAGGTTCAGGACCAAAACTATGAACACTTGAAGGAGGCTGCGATGGCTGAGAAGATACAGCATCTTCATCTGGTGGAACAGAGGCAGCATCTTCCTTAGATGGAGAAGAGGCAATCTCCACTCTCGATGGGGAGCAGAGGCAGCATCTCCACCAGGCAGAAATGAAGAAACGTCTCCACCCAGTACGGCATCACCAAGGTAATAGCTGCAACCACAGGAATCCGACGTGCACATCACATTTACTGATTCAGTTTAGACGAGTTAATAGTGGAACTAGCATACCAACTGACAGACTGTTTGCATGCCACAATGCTTTCACAGTTTTGACTGCATATCATCCCTGTATAGACCACCGCCTCATGCTCCACACATACAACATAGCCCCTCAAATCACGTGCCATGATCTGAGTGCTCAGCAATACATGATAGAACCATTTCTTTATCATCAAAAACTAATTCATATGAATACTACTAAACTGAATACTATTTTTTCTATCCAAAAAATGCTGATTCTCTAACTAGACTGGGGGTCTGACACACACATTCTTATTATTAATCAGTACATTGCCAAACAAG
This sequence comes from Conus betulinus, assembly GCA_016801955.1. NCBI lineage: Eukaryota > Metazoa > Mollusca > Gastropoda > Neogastropoda > Conidae > Conus > Conus betulinus. The sequence continues at coordinate 66,647 of JADBJO010001302.1, forward strand.
CTATGTAAGCAATGATTGAGCAGCTTTGTACTGTGCATTCACACAGGGAAAGACCAGCTCCACCAGTACAATAGAAAGAGGAGTTACAATCTGAAACTGACAACAACACCACCAAATAAACAAAAATGAATGGGATTTCAAACCATCGACTTCCATCCCAGTGATGGAGAGATAGCGTAAAGAATAAATCATTAACCTAGCGAGAGATTCACAGATCCATCTTCCAGTCTTAAACAGGGCAAGTTCATTTCAGTTCTTTCCATTTGATCTAACTGAGAATGCAACAGTTTCTGAATATGTGTGCATGAAGTTATGTAGCAAGTTTCTGAATATATGTACATGAAGTTTTGTATGAAGTTTGGTAACTGTTTCTGTTTTTTTGTTTTTTTTTTTTCTTCTTCCCTATTAATTCTCATGAAGATCTATGAAAGGAACCATATAATAAGATCCCCTGGCTGTTAAAGAAATGAAGTCTAATATTAATAAAAACAAGGAACTTTATGAATCTGTTCCTTACAATGCAGAAATTCAGTTATACAAAAAGAAAAGAGCATGGTCGCGCTGACACACCCAAGGACCAGAGCAACCTATACTACGGCACCATCAAAACAGATCACATATCAAACAAAATTCATACATACACAATCTAACATAAACAGTTCTATAAAAATAGACACAGACAAGTTAGTGCATGAATCTAATATCCTCATGACTTACTTTTACTAAGCTTGAGTTGAACCAAATCCATCGTCGCCTTTGCATCTTCAGCTGAACAATGACCACTTTTGGACTCTTGAATGACACGTCTGGAAAATGATTATGTGTTCATCAACATTACTTTTCATTTACCTGTAAGAAATGCTGACAGACTTTAAACCAATTTTTTAAAAAAGGACTTTGAAATAACTCCACCTGTTAACATGGGCAATGTTCATTTCTCCAGTTCTTATTTGCGGTGTAGATGTGTTCCATACAGGGTATATGGGCAAGCTTGGAACATCCTTTTTGGGGATGTTTCCTGGTTTGTTCTGTGTGCTCTGTGCTGTCATATCTGCTAGGCAATTCGGTGTCGTAAGCAGCATTCCATGGAGTTATGTTTTCTTGTGGGAGCAAGAGTTACCCTACTTGTCATTTATTGTTTACTGTTCCCTGCCTCATTTCATATTTACTTATGGACAAACAAATTGTATGATAAAACATAACGCATTTCGACCTTCTAAGTCTTTTCAGGCAAACCAAACAACACTCTGGACAACAAAAGTGACAAGCTGTCAATTTTCTCAAATTCAGTGCAAGGTAGGTGCTCTATTTTGTGCTGAATTTGAGAAGACAAGTGACCGCTCGAACTTTATTTTCCTTGTCCTGAGTGTTGTTTATTTTGCCTGAAGAAGACATCAGAGGTCAAAACACGCCATGTTTTGTCTTTTAATTGTTTGTCCACATTACAAGCAGAGTTATTTCAAATACCATTTAAAACTTGTTTTACTTTCCGCCTGCACTCACATCACTTTGACATGAACTTTAGAACAGTTGCCCTTTACCTTACATTTACCTATAGGAAATTTCCATTCCATTTAATTTACCAATGTTAACAGACTTGAAAACAATAGCCGTTTACTTTACATTTCATTTCCATGTAGAAAACCTGACAGACCGTGTGTAATATCATCAATGTTCATATTTCACTTACTTATAAGTATGTTTGACAGTCTGAAAGATAATTTAAATCTCATTTACTTGTGAACTCGCTGATGGACTTTAAAATAGTTACCCGTTACTGAATATTATGATTACCTTCACATTTTATTCACCTGTGTAAATACTGGTTGACCATAACATAATCAAATTTCATTCAACTTTGGAAATGTTGTATACAGTTGTTGTTTTTTTTTTAATTCACTGACTGTGAACCTGCTGACACATTCTAAAGTATTTACCTTTTCTTTCACATTACAGTTACCTGTAGGATTTTTATAGTTTGCAAAATAATTACCCTTTGCTTTATATATTATTTAGCAGTGGGCATGCTCTCTTTCACATTTCAAATATGTGTGGGAATGTTGACAGACACAGTAAATTAATCATATTTCATATGCATACGAATTTTCTTACAGACTAAAACAATAATTCTTTTATATTTCATGTATGAGTGCAAATGCTGATGGACTTCAAAGTAATAGCATACGCCTTTATTCTTCCTTCACTTATGGGATGCTGAGAAACTGCCTACTAATTACCATTCCTTTTAACAATCTACTGGGGGGACTGCTAGTAGACTTCAAATTAATTTATTTAATTAATATTCCATGAAATACTGAGAAAAAAAATTCTGAAAAAAAACCCTCAACATTTATTTAATATACTATATGCATCAGACTCTGGTGCTAAATAGTTTCATTTTCTCCATAAGATTATGTCTAGAATCAAATCAACTGATCCCATACTGACAAATATATTTTGCACACGATGGGAACCCTGTCAGCCTCTGTACCAGTTAGTCACAGTGAAGTATGTGTACTCAGATGGTGATGATGATCATGATGATGAATTAAGCCTTGTCTTACAGAGTTGAAAACTAGGTGTCTGCACCACCGAGGTGTAAGCAGGATGCAAACAAGTATCTCGACACTGACCTCAGGAAAGTGTAGGCCAGTCTCTTCAGGCTGCACTTGACCTTTCTGTTGCCTGACAAGTTGTAGATCACACTGGTGTCAATCACATAGGGGATGAAACATCTGAAATCAAACATTGCTCCAATAAACGTGACAAACCTCTCTCTAACAACAGCCACAATGAATTTGATGATAATGGAGGCATCTGTGGAACAGCCACAACAAGACAAGTATGTTATGAAAGTAACGCAGCATTCACACTTGCACTCTCAAACCAAACTGGGGCCAACATTTATTAAATGCAGAAACTCTCATATACACTACACAAGGTTTAATACTAACATTAAATTGAAACCATCCCATTTCAAAGTCGGGCATGATCTTCCCACATCTAATCAAATTCAATTAACTTCAAAGCATTTCATTACAACAAAAAAAACTAAATCATAGCCACACACAGAAAATCAGCACAATATGTACGAGTACCATACCAAAATCCTTATCAGAATAATATACATGTAAGTAATCTATTTTCCGTTTCACACAATATCAGCATACCTTGAGAGCACAGAGGTCGTTACCTAGTGACTGTCCACACAGAATGGCATCGTTTGGAAGCAGTTTACTGATTTCTTTCTGCACATGGTGAAGCCTCTTGGTCACTGGATCCAGCATCTTCTTGGTGATGCCACTGTATCTGTAATCATTACAAAATACACAAAGAGGAGTCAAACTGACAGCA
>JADBJO010001302.1:77500-125000 GCA_016801955.1 Conus betulinus
TAAGCTAAAACAAAGAAAAGGCATGCTTAAAAATTGGTTCTATCCTTTTCACAAATGTAACAAACTTCTGATTGCTTGGATATTATAGGAGAAAAAAAATGCACTACCTTTAAATGATGAACACTGAAACACTAATTAGTGCACCACCTTTCACACAGTCACAAACTATGGTCAGCTAGACATGCACCCACCTTTCACACAACACACAACTATGATCAGCTAAACTTTCCATTTGTGTCACACAACTATGGTCAGCTAAATAGTGCACCAAATCACACAACTATGGTCAGCTAAATAGTGCACCACTGTCACCTGTCACACTATCACACAACTATAGTACACTGTATAGTGCACCGCCTGTCACACTATCACACAATTATGGTAAGCTAAATAACAAAGAAAAGGCATGCTTAAAAATTGGTTCTATCCTTTTAACAAATGTAAAAACTTCTGATTGCTTGGATATTATAGGAGAAAAAAAATAGCAGCACTACCTTTGAAATGATGAACACTGAAAAAAACAGCATACCTTTAGGAACACTGAAACACATAATTATACTGTTAGATAATCATCTGTTAAAACATCTTGCTCCTTAATGTCCACTCTCAGAGAGACAAAATACCTACAGCTGGCTTTCTTTCCATGTAATGTGTGAAAGCTGAACCACGCAGAACAAAGATCCCATTTTCTAATGCTGCAAGCATTTTTTTTGTCTCCCCTCTTTACTTTTCACTATGATTCCAAGTCTACCAGATTGATATAAAAATTTCTCAAACCACATCGCCACAAATGTGCATATGCAAACGCACAGAGAGACGAAACCCACTTTTTGTATCCCCCATCAACATGGCAATCACAAATATGGCCTGCAACACTGCGCCATATATTCAAATCAAGAAAAAATGCAAAAGATATGCTGAAGCCTACCAAGGCATAAAAAACAGCACTTGTAATGAACTACACAAATCCTATCATGCCGTGTTAAGAATAAAAAGTCGTAGGTCAGCTGTACCTGGGCTGATCGCAGGCAACACCTCCTCTCAAACCATATACGATCAGGTACTGGACGTCCCTGACAAACACCTCTGGTGCCTTGTTCTCCGAGTTGTCACCTCCAAGGTATTGTGCCTTCAGAAAAACTTTCGGTCGTTGCTGTAAAAGAAATCTGGATAATTTGTCATAAGAATCAAAGCCTCTGTATACTGTAAAATTATCAACTGTATGCCTATTACGTATGCATTATTGTTTGCAAAAACAATAACCCTGATACATGTGCGTTTCAACTTCTTCCATACAATGCGGACCATGACGAGAAGAAAAGTTTTTTAAAATCATCACTACTGCAGCAGCACTCGCCCTGACCAAGAGTCAAGCCCTCTGGAGTGTTGTCTGGGATGGTCTGTGCTCCCTTAGAGACAGCAGCCCAGCCAGTCAGTCTGTAGCTGTCATGTTACACTTTCATATTGATACATCTCTATAACATGACCCACACACAGGTGTTACACTTTCATATTGACACATCTCTATAACATGACCCACACACAGTGTTACACTTTCATATTGATACATCTCTATAAAATGACCCACACACAGGTGTTACACTTTCATATTGACACATCTCTATAACATGACCCACACAGTGTTACACTTTCATATTGATACATCTCTATAAAATGACCCACACACAGGTGTTACACTTTCATATTGACACATCTCTATAACATGACCACACACAGGTGTTACACTTTGATATTGATACATCTCTATAACATGACCCACACACAGGTGTTACACTTTCATACTGATACATCTCTATAAAATGACCCACACACAGGTGTTACACTTTGATATTGACACATCTCTATAAACATGACCCACACACAGGTGTTACACTTTGATATTGATACATCTCTATAAAATGACCCACACACAGGTGTTACACTTTTATATTCACATATCTCTATAACATGACCCACACACAGATCACAGCGTATCACAGGATTAAACACACAAAGACAGGATAGGACCACCGCTACCACCTGCTGCTCAAAGTTCTTCCTCCTAAATCCATATCTAACTTGGTTAAGGCCTGGAGACATGCATGCATGCATAACGACATCAGACATGTAATATACAAATCTGATGATTTTCGTTACTTCAACACCAATAATGAAGATCTTTTATATTTAGATAGATCATAGACAGATAGATATAAAGAGATCTTTTTTTTTTGTTTGTTTGTTTTTACAGTTAGCCACATATTCTCTTTACCTTGACTAAAAATTCAAGAAATTTAGAATGCAGTATGAATGAACATATATGATATGAATCAAGACAAGAAAAAATTCTCGATCAACACAGGACTGCATTGAAAAAAAAAATTAAGAACATCTTCGCCCTGAAAAGTCCAAACTTCTCCCCATAATGTAGAATTTTCTTTGAGACACATTTGTCAAATACTGAAATTCAAACTTTATTACACAGTATGATACAGCAGCACATATCAATACAACAAATCACTGTATAGCCACCTCAATCAAAGAAAACAGAAACAAAAAATCTGAAACAAAGGAAGATAAAGAAAGTTTTTTTTTTATCACACATACAAAATAAACCTCAATTCTAAACAGCTTTAAAGCAAAACCAAACAAATGTCAGATTTGTTTTATCTTCATTTTAATTTTCATGAAAACAGCAAGCTTTGCCAAGTGTGCATCCCATCGCCTAACAATGCAAACATTTAATTTCTGCCCAGTTGAATGTACTTTTTCCCTCACAAAGTGGATGAATATATGCACACCTCGTTATATCATTTTTGAAACTGAAAATCAGAGCAGTGTAATTAACTAAGAGAAAGCACTTCTAACTCATGCCTATGCCTATCACAAAATAAAGCCAAGCATCTGCATTTCCTTTTTCTTGTGATATACATACAGTATGTGTTAGTCTACCTTTGACCAAAGGCAAGTTCTTATTATAACAAGACCTTGCAGTCTCACCATTCATTCAATCATTTCATGCTTCTATTTTTTTCTTCTACTATATTTCGTTCTACATGTATTCAGATCCTTTCAACATTTTCATGCTTTCTCTGAATTATTTTCAGCACTTACAAATTCTTCCTTGTCCCTCAGAAGGACTCCAAAGTTCACTTGTCCTCATGGCAAGATTTCTGCTTATTACATGTTTATAGCAACTATATACATCTTTGGGGATGATATCTTTTCAAACATAATACCAGTATATAGTGTGAGAGACAGACAGAGAGAGAGAGTGTATGTGCTTGTGTGCATGTGTGTGTGCATATACATCTGTGTGTGTGTGTGTGTGTGTGTGTGTGTGTGTGTGTGTGTGTGTGTGTGTGTGTGTGCCACTGTCTGTCTGTCTGTCTGTCTGTCTGTGTCTGTGTGTCTGCCTGAATTACTTCGTGGCACCTGCTGGCCTACATTTAAATATTAGTTCTATAATAGAAGTATAGATGGAACAGGATTCAACATGTGTTGAAAGTGGTGGACGTTTATTGCTGGCTTTTTATCTCATGAACTTGTTGTTTGTTTTTTTTTTTTTATCTTTACACATGTATGCATGGGACCTTAAGCAGCTCTAAGTATGTCCTGCCAGCCCTAGACAAGTTAGAGGGAGGTCTGCACAGATGCTGACTCCAAAGAGGACATTTAAACATTAATATTGTGGCTTTAAACTGGCTGTCTCAAGCAAGGACTGCACTCACTACCCTTTACTTAGATTCTGATTGCAATGTTTTATCTACTTGCAGATCAAGCATGCTTCTCCCACTGTACATAATGTGAAAGATTGAAGACTGAAAAACACAACGAAAGAAATATTGAAACAATTTCAGTGAAAGGTCAGTTCCAACACTACCAATTGGCCTGTACAAATGAACAATGAAAAACCTTACATAATATTGACAAATTCTAAATCAGAGTCAACAAACTGCAAAGACATATCATCTGCCAGGACTAAGACCAAAACTAATAACAGGAAAATTGAAAGACGTGAACAATACAGAAAGTTACCATCGCAATTCGTTGTTGGTTTTTTTTCTTTTTATGTAAGTTTCATTTTTTGGCCTCTCTTTCAAATCACCAGAGTCATCCAGTCCCACTGCTGCTGGTGACTTTCCATCCCTTTCTTTGCTGATCTTCTTTCTTTCTGGCTCCTCGCTAATCTGAAATATTAACAGGCTAAAGCTGCAAAATAAAAAACCCTTTAATTTAAGCTTATGCACATGACAACACTCAACAGTGAATTTGATGTACAGTCAATGTTATCAGTATATAGAATCAATAATGGAAACATACAAAGGCCATGTTCAGAAACAAACAAGTGGCTGAAAAGAGAGAGAGAGAGAGAGAGAGAGAGAGAGAGAGAGACAGAGAGAGAGAGAGAGAGAGACAGACAGACAGACAGAGAGAGAGAAACAGACAGAGAGAGAGAAAGAATGGGAGAAAAAGAAGGCACAAAGAGTTGTTGACAGAATGGGACAAAAAGAAGGCAAACACAAAGTTGTTGAAACAAACACTCAAATTATTTTTCCAACAATTTAATCTGTATTGATACAGTTACGAAGCCCACAGGCATAGTAAAGTTCGGGGCTTGACATGCTGAGCAATGCTGTTTCCAATGCCGGCTGCATCTGTTCACTACATTGCAAGCAGGTAGTTGGAAGATTAGAACAGCATTTTACTTGGGTTATGTTCCTCTATCAATGCTGCTTGCAACGGTCCATTTAACACTGCTTTCCCGGATAAGGAGTAAATAACCTATGCAAGGCTTACTTCCCTTCCAAAATACCAACTGGTTCACTGAGGTCGATTCAGTTATAATTTCGATTACACAGAGCATTCATTAGTTCAAAGATGCAGAGAATTTAAAAGGCTGAATTGTAATCAGCTCACAGAGTAGAAGCATACGCAACTACCTAAATCACTTGAATGTGGAAAAACATGTTTTGTCAAGTGTGAACCTCTGCTTCTCCCATACAGCAGTGACCAATATCAGTACACGTATGTCAGCTGGTTTGAATACCCAAGTTCATGGGCGAAGTGCATGCCATAAAGCATTATGAAAGGTCAGAATAAGTGAATAGTTTGACAGTTTTATCCTGAGTCTGGCTGGCAACCTCTGCGGAGAGTGATGATAGTCTCAACACTGTCTCAACATAGTAAATATCTCCTACCTCTTCCGGCTGCCTTAAAACAAGTCGAGAGAGAAAGAGAGGGATTAAAGACAGGGACTGACACTAGTGACAGACAGACAGGACAGAGAGCAACAGAGAGAGACAGGAAGAGGCAAGTAAGAAAAAAAGAAAATCAGAACTTACTGAGGCTTAGACTTACTTGAACACACCAAACGAATTACAGACACTGTTAACATTTTGATCTTCAAGTATAAAGAAATTAAGAATCATACACAATCCAATTATAAACAAGATGCTCTAGATATTATCATTAGCAAATACACTATGGGTGGCAACATACTTTAAAACCCAGAAAATGATATTTGTTCTGAAGCGTGAAATGCAAAATGTACACCCACCAATTCACATAGACAAACAAATTACAACTACACAAGACAAATGCAATGCATTTTATTTTTAACAATAGGTCTTCTTCAGGCAAGAGGGTGGGGAGAGGGATGGAGGAAGAAGAAGGGAAGAGGGGAGGGGAGAAAGGAGAGAGAGACAGATATAGGCAAAGGAAACATATACAGATGTTTCTGACAGTCACTTTAGATATAACTGACAGAAAAAAAAAATCAAGAGCAAAAGCAAGAAATTTACTTGACAAATATTGCGAACGTTGTCCAGCCCAATCAGGTACACAGATACGACAACAGACATACAAGAGCAGAGGCTTTGCATTTGGCTCCAGTCTACTCTACACCAGGGCATCACGACAAAGCATGCCATAATCGTAATGTGGTCACCTTCACTCATGCCTTGTCAGTGTTGAACGCACCCCTGGACTCACCAGAGCCACTCAAGTCTGATTTAGCATCACAGGTAAATAAAACACTCTAGTGGATTCTTGCTCACCAAGGAGTTGAAAATGAGGTGACCATCACTGTCTATGGTGAGACCTCCTTGACAAAACTGTAACTAACTGTGCAACTGAACTATCTGATTTTGAACCAAGTGGATGTGAACTCTCACCTGATATAGTGATAGACTGCTAAATTAAACAAAAGTAGATTCTTTTATAGAGCAGTGGTAAAAATCTCACACTTGAAATGTGACAGACAACCTGACAACTGTGTTGTATGCCATATGCATCACCCCCCCCCAACCCCCCCCCCCCAAACATTCGCTCATGTGAAAACTACAGTGCTCTGACAGGATTCTCAAAATCTGTGTTGCACACATTCACAGTCACAAGATCTAAAAGAGAAACTTGAATGATTCTGTATTCAAATGCAGTGAGAGCTTTTAAAAGAGAAAGTTAAATGATCCTGTTTCAATATCACAAGTTGTCACTGGTTAAAGAAACATTTCTCTGGGAGTGGGACAGATTCTGATACTGGTTGTTGGGTGACAGTGCATGGTAGTCAGTAACTGAGCAAGTCACTGTTGAGACCAGATGGCAAAAATTTCTTGTGCAATCACTGCAGTTGACTTAATGAACCTTCTTCAAAAAGGAGAATGAAAATCCAAACTGGCTAGAAGTAATCTGAAGTTTCCAAATGGATAGTGTGCAGCCCTCTATTTCACTATATGCAGACAGCTAAGGAAATTAGTGAGCAGACACACTGGTTGGTGAGGCAACCACAACAACCATAAAAAATAGTGTGTCCAGGTTACAGTATCTATAAAAACATAAAGAATCATCTCATCAAGATCAAGGCCACCATACCACAGATCACACACAGAACCAATTATCAACAGAGAAACTTCAGTACAATCAGTGATAATTCTTACACATAAATGAGTGTCTCTGACGCACAAAAACCCTCCTCTGATGCTCTGGAATTCAGTCCAACGCATCATTAAAATGTACCAAAATTTACAGCATGCAATGATTTCTCCCTGTAAGCATTACAACTCTGAGCAGTGGGCCACTTAGAAGCACTTCTGTCTGATTCGCCTCCATTGAAGTCGATAAAAAAATAGCTTAGAGTTAGAATGTTTTGAATCAATGAACAACATCCACTTGACTCCTTGAGAAGTCTTCTCTCTACTTAAAAATTAACAAGAGTCATCAAATCAGACAACCCAGTCTATGACTGGATCACAAGATCATGTGATTCAGCCATGCGTGAACAACATGGAAAACCATATAAAATTCAGCAGCATTTCAGAATCAAAACTGACAGTTCATCTGTGGCTTGTGAGTGATAATCGAGGTGAACAGAACAAAAACTAAGCAATCTATACAACATGAATGGTTCGGATGATTTAGATGGCTCAATTACCGACACTGGAATGTCTAGCAACAGTGTAAGTGTGGCCAATCCACATAGGTCTGTCAAAGGTTCTGCGAACATTCCCCCCTCACCTCTTTCGATGATCATTACAAACCAACTCAATACGGTCAAGTGATAAAATGTTTCAGCCTTGATGGGAAATGGCTCGCATTGTGAAAATTGCGATGATAATCGCAGAGGAATACGCCAGCTCTGTGTGGGACCCCTACATAGAGAAGGACATCAAGAAGCTGGAAACAATCCAATGCCGAGCTGCTCGCTCTGTCACCCATCAACACCGGAAAACCTCCAGTGTACGAGACATGCCAGAGACACTTTAATGGTCCCCCCTCACAGAATGGAGGAGAAAGGTGCAACTAGCAAACTTTTACAAATACCACAATGGAAGCATCATCATCAACACATGCCACAAACCCTTTCAGAATCCCTCTGCACCCGAAGGAACCTGACAGTCCCATCCAGCAACATACCACCTTTCCAGCTGCAGGACTCTCTACAGACAGAAGTATTTCTTCCCCAGACCATATCTGACTGGAACAGCCTTCCTGCTGAGGTTGCCCTCGGCCCCACCCTTGAGGGCTTCAAATCCCGAATCTGATTCCACACCCCTCCCCCCTGTCCCATCCCCAACACCCCTGGCCCAACAGACACTACCTCAAGCGACTTCAACTTCATGCACACACACACACACACACACACACACACACACACACACACACACACACCTCCATAGTCTAGAGAGAATCTTCAGAATGATGAAGGTGGTAGTCAAGGGAAAGAAGAAAAAGAGGACATCCCACATATATATATGGTTTCACTTTGAAAATCCTCATAGTACTGACGGTCACATTTATTCACTTTAGTTACCACTTTAGTAACATCGGACCACGTACCTAGATAAGTAATGTTGAGCATAATCTGGAGTGTTTTGTTGTTATTTGCACCTCTTACCCATTTTTCTGTCTCATTCTTTCTCTGTGTACTTATTGTCAATGTGTGTGAGCCAGTCAGGTGTGAGTGGTTTTTTTGTTTGTTTGTTTGTTTGTTTTTTTTTCGCATCCAGTCTGACCCCCTGATCTACAGAAAATGATTATCACTGACAGTGGCCAAACATCCAGGCTGGAAAAAAAAAAGCACGAACCATCATCTACCAGTACGTCATCTACCATTATTATCACGGTCATCATTATCATTTCAACGTCATCTACCGGACAAATCTTAAATCCAACAAACTTCTTCAGTAGACTCACATGGATCTTCCCGAGTAATATGACTTAAAATATCAGTTCAGATATTTTTGCTATTGCTGCTGTTGTCATCGTCATTATTTCAATGGTGTGCAAGTTTCATCCTGATCAGGATCCCCGGATTTACTTCTCCACCTGGGTAACCTCGCATTAGGTCCGAAAAACAAAATGTACTTACCTCAGCTTTCCTCTTTACCATGTTGATTCCGTGGTCAGAATATTTTGCGAGCTGCAGATATTAACGACTCAACACAACAACTTTCACGGTTCCCAACATGTACGGATCTGTTAGCCTTTTGTGGAGACAACCCAAACACAGGAAAGGACCGAACACGTGGCCAGTGTCAAAAAAGATCTTTATACCGAAAAGCTACCAAACCACAAAGGTGATGGATGAATCACTTACTGCCCTAAATGGTATCTGGCGTGCAATGACGGTATGAATTTTTGCAGTACACACACACACACACACACACACCACACGCACACGCGCGCGCACGTTGACACACAAATGAAGCAATCTCAGTAAAGAAGAAGAAGAAGAAAGCAATACAGGCCTGTCGCTAAATTTCCGTTTCCGGTGAAAACAGCGAAGGTGTCGAATTCAAATGATGAAAATGTTGAGATAATGAAATCGACGAAACAGCTCGCAAGGTTGTAACAAAGTGTTATGCTATGTGATTGTTGTTAGTCTAACTGCCCGTTGGTGAAGAAATTTTACTGGAAAGAGACTGGAGCTGAGCCTCCCACTCGCTATCCTTTTCCTTAGCCTTACCCCCTACATAGATATGTAGTGGGGCTACCTACATATCTATGCCCCCGATTAGATGCCGTGACTCGCGCTGTCGCGAAGAGAGACCATCAGGCTCTGTCTGAGTGTCTGTCAGTGTGAGACCATCAGGCCCTGTTCGAGGAAGTGTCAATCAGTGTGAGACCATCATCAGGCCCTGTCCGAGGAAACTTGTGTCAATCAGTGTATCGACACAAAAGAGAATGGGGAAGGGGCAGGCGAGGGGAGGCCTCTAAATAAGAAGTTTAGTCTCTTCATCTCTCGTTCCGTCAAGGATTTAAATGTGATCTGGAGTAAATTTTGTGATCTACTTATACAACTTGAAGAGCTATTTCAAGCCTACACAGGAAAAAGAAAAGGATATTAAGAGCTATGCATGTGTAATCTTTAGATAACCAAACCAGGACCAACGGACAGGCCCAAAAAGGGCCTCAAACGTTGCATCAAGTCAAGTCAAATCAAGTTAAGTCAGGCAGCCGGTTCAAGGAAACCTAATCTGTGGCAAATTAATCAGAGTGTTGATTGTGGCCACATAACAGAAGAAGAAGAAGATCAAAATCATGAATGAAAAAATAGGGGTGTGAGGGGAACACACACACACACACACACACACACACACACACACACACACACACACACACACACACACACACTCACTCACTCACTCACTCTCACACACACACACACACACACACACACACACACACACACCAGACAAAAAAAAAGAAAAATGCCCACAACCTTAAGAAAGACCCCAAAGTATGAATTGAAGTGTGTAGACAGTATCTCAATCGGACATCTGTTTTTTGTGTGTGACGCTGTCAACCCTTCGGAGCCAGCACAGCCTCTCCTACCATACTGATCTGCTTGAAGTTGAACAGTAGGATTTCTTCACTTAAACTCAGTGTATGATCTAAAAAACTATTTTGTGAAAAATAACAAATACATAGGGTAACTCTTGCTCCAATGATGAGATTGTTGTACATCTGTACCTCCAGACCAATATTGCTTGTGACACCCTGTCGTCTAGCACATAGAACAAAAGAATCATCCTCTAGGAAACATCTTTGTTTAAGATTTCTGTTCATATTTTGTGAAGATGTTAAAAAGAATCAAATGATTATTGCCAGGTGACTGTACATAGCAAAATATATCAGTCTTTTTTTTAATGTGATTTGCTTCCAGATTTCTGATGCTTTAATAAAGAAAACATTGTTTTAATAAATGCATGAACAAACTGGGTATTTCATTTAAATTCTAAGTATCTGGAAAACTGTTCTACCAAGATGTGAAAAAGCCCACACTGTTAATAACATGTATCATTTAGTAACGCATAAAAATCCCATATCTTATGCATCTTTGGGCTTACAATGCTTTGACAAACTCGTTTCTTTTTTTCTTTCTTTTTTTTTTTAACATGATCCCATGTATGAATGTAAGCATAGACTCAGTTTTTTGTTCAACAGCTTCAAAACTTACATCATAGTATAAACAAAACTTTTGTTTTTACTAATTTTAGTGATTTTTTAGCTATGTTCATCTGAAAACTGTAACATGTATAGTTTTGGAGTAATAGTATACTGGTTTAACTTTTGCCATCTGTCGTGGGAGCAAAGTCACCCAAACTTTCATTTAGATGATTCTGAAAAATCATCAGCACCAGTTTTATGACTTTGTCAGTCAGTGATGTCACATGCTGTCCAGAATCTTAAGAATTTTGTTCATACTCATTTCATAAAGAAATAAAGTTGTCTGATAACTTTTGTTGTAGGTCATAGCAGGATTACAGTCATTTCCAAAGAAGGTTCTATGTTGTGGATAAAATACCTAGGCTATTTTATACAAATCACACACACACACACACACACACACACACACACACACACACACACACACACACACACACACACACACACACACATACATTATGAAGAGCAAACAAAGAAAAAAAATGAGAAAAGATTTCTACTTGCACTCACCTCTAATTTGTCTTGTAAATTCTGAAAAAGATTTTTAAGATTGCTGAACTTAATATGTTTGAGTTATCAAGTACCATGAATGCATTTAACCACCATTCCATCTCCTCAAGTAAGCAGCATGAAGTCTATGCGTCTGATGGAAAAGTGATGGAAGTTTATATTCTGAATGTTGGTGCCACAAGAGATGATACGGTACTTTGTTGTTTAGATTTTTTTTTTTTTTTTTTTAAGATGTTTGACTTCAGAGCTGTTTTTACCAATTTTAGAATGGATCCAGAGAGAGACCAAAGAGTCCTGGAAGGAGAGTTTGAAGAACTGGACTGACTACAACATGTCCACATCTGCCCATGGCCAATAGTACAATACTGATCACAGGAAGCAGTGGAAATTACATGGCACCTGAAATTTTCATCAAGGCTTTCCAGAGACCTGGTGTTATGGGAAGATGTTAAATATGTATTATATTGTCGTGTCGACATAATTTGACAAATCTTGTATGTTGTTTTGCAGAGAACTGGGACTCCTCCGTGAAAGAAAATTGTCCAAGGAATCTGCAGAGAAGAATAAAGAAAAGGAAAGATGTAAGTATACAATACACAAATTAAGTAATTTGTAGAATTTCAGAGACTGCATCTTGAGCTGTCATTTTCTTCTTTTTCTGTCAGTCTGATTTTGTTCTCTGGGGGTTTCCCCCGCACATTTTCTAAATGTTCTTCAAATGTTCTTCAAAACAGAAGTACTGAGCCACAAGATAAATACAACAAATACTGTTGATTGCTGATTTATTTGTTTGTTTATTCATTATTCTGCGTTTTTCTCTCTCTCTCTCTTTTCACTTCTTTTTCTTCTTTTTTTTATCTTTTTTTTTTTTGATCTTGTAATAATCAAGGTGGTGATAATTTGTGTTTTTGTTTTAAAAACCCAGCCCTGATACAGCCCTTTACAACTGGCTTGGCTTAGCATTTATAAGCAACATTATTTCTCTCTGTTTAGTTCAGATTGCTCTACACATTGCAGACAGTCTAGTTCAAGTTGCTCAAAGACATAACAGATACTCTTTTTTTCCTTCCCCTTTTTTTTCTGTTTATCGTTTGTCTTTGTGTTTCAGGTCAAGAATTTAGTTATCTGATCGTAATTGACTTTGAATCAACTTGTTGGGAGAGGGGATAAAACCAAAACACAGGAGATCAGTAAGTACTGTCTTCAAGTTCATACAAAAGTGGGAGTCTGTGAAAATATTGATTTAATAGATTCTTGCCTTTTTATTATTCTTGATTTCTGTTTCATGCTGTTCACATTATTCTGAAATAATGTCATCAGTTTGGTGCCTAATTAAGAAGAAAGAAAGGAAAGACAGATGGGTGAATTCAGTCTCAAAGTCATAGAAAACTTGTATCATTGTGTCTAGGCGTTGTTGCTGATCCATATAGTAATAAGAATTATTTTACAACACTGGACTGCAGTGGGCTGCTTTGTGGGATTTTTTTTTTTTTTTTTTTTTTTTTTAAACTTATCAGATGGTTCTATCATATTCAATTGATGAATAACTAAGAACTTTAATAAATCATTTTTAAAGTGTCAAAATTAGGTGATGAAAATAGTTTGCACAATGCATGATTAGGATGATAAAGGAGGCAGCATTGAAATTTTAATCAGCACATGTACTTTCTCTTTCTTACAATTTTTTATTTACTTATCTGCTAAAAGATATAAAACCTTAACACAGTATTAAATTTAGCTGACTTTTTTTTTTTTTTTTTTTTCAAAATGGAGCGACTGATGGCGGAGAACGAAGCAAAATTTAGAAAGAGAGGGGTTTAGTTACTGCCAAGGACATTGACAAACAAAGCACAGGACAAGAGACAATGCATTTCGACCTTTTGCCGTAGTTTTGGGTCTTCTTTCAGGCAAGAAAACAGATCACATTTAAGATTTAGGACAGTATTGATTTGATTGATTTATTTAGAGTCTGTTCACAACGATGGTGACATTAGACTATAAAAAATTAAAAGATAAAAATATATATATAGTGTGTATGTGTGTAAGTGTATTATATGAGTGTGTGTGCGAGCGCGTGCGTGCGTGCGCGTGCGTGCGTGCATGCGCGCGCCTGTGTGTTTATGTGAGAAAGAGAGAGTGTGAGCGCGCGCGCGCGCATGTGTGTGAGCCTGTGTGTGTGTGTGTGTGTGTGTGTGTGCGTGCGTGCATGTGTATGTGCGTACGCGCGCGTGTGTGTGTGTGTGTGCGCACGCGCGCGCGAACATATGTACATGAAAATTTTGCTATTAATTACCAAACAATTATTATAAACTGATAAATCAGTTACAACAAATGAATAATAACAGAACTCGATATAGCCTTTGCTGTATCATCATTTTGGACTGTAAAGTATTTCATGCAAAGCCATTTAGGACAGTACAAACAAAGAACGAAGACAGACTTATCTGGTATCGATGTGGTGTGAAGAATGGCCGCCAGACAGTCTGTCTGGCGCCATTCTTCACACTGTATCAACACACTGTCTGGCGGCCATTCTTCACACCACATGGACACCACTGTCTGGCCATTCTTCACACCACATCAACACCACTGTCTGGCGGCCATTCTTCACACCACATGGACACCACTGTCTGGCAGCCATTCTTCACACCACATGGACACCACTGTCTGGCGCCATTCTTCACACCGTATCAACACCACTGTCTGGCGGCCATTCTTCACACCACATGGACACCACTGTCTGGCGGCCATTCTTCACACCGTATCAACACCACTGTCTGGAGGCCATTCTTCACACCACATCAACACCACTGTCTGGCGGCCATTCTTCACACCGTATCAACACCACTGTCTGGCGGCCATTCTTCACACACCACATGGACACCACTGTCTGGCGGCCATTCTTCACACCGTATCAACACCACTGTCTGGCGGCCATTCTTCACACCACATGGACACCACTGTCTGGCGGCCATTCTTCTTCACACCACATCAACACCACTGTCTGGCGGCCATTCTTCACACCACATCAACACCACTGTCTGGCGGCCCATTTCACACCACATGGACACCACTGTCTGGCGGCCATTCTTCACACCGTATCAACACCACTGTCTGGCGGCCATTCTTCACACCACATGGACACCACTGTCTGGCGGCCATTCTTCACACCACATGGACACCACTGTCTGGCGGCCATTCTTCACACCACATGGACACCAGATAAGTCTCTCTTCGTTCTTTGTTTGTACTGTCCTAAATGTTAAATGTGATCTGTTTTTTTGCCTGAAGAAGACCCAAGAGGTTAAAATGCATCGTGTCTTGCCTGTGCTTTGTATGTCAATGTCCTTGGCGGTAACTAAACCCCTCTCTTTCTATTTTTTTTTTTTTTTTTTTTTTTTTTTCCATTTTGTTTGTTCTATAAATTGGTTTCTTTGATTTCAGTTGAATTCCCAGCTGTTCTGTTGAGCACAAAAACTGGACAGATTGAAAGTGAATTTCACTACTACGTGCTCCCACAAGAACACCCAACTCTTAGTGCTTTTTGCCACAAACTGACTGGATTACACAGGTAAGTCTGACTTTCAGAATACAGTGTTTATTGTGTTAAAGCTGGACAATGACTGTTGTGTGTTATAGCCCAGCAAAATGCGTTGGATGTTTTGACGGCAGTCACTGTTCAGGGAAAGGAAGCCCTCTTCTGCAGGAAACAACACATGATACAAATATGTAGATGTTTGCATGAAAGTCATAGCACGATGACCAATCTCACGATATCCTCAAGGCTGATCAAACTTGTATTGGCTGCAGTATTCCTATTAAATTTTTGCCACCACAGCCCTGATTTGGCCCATTGCAGTCAGCTGGGCTGTAAATGACATTATTCGATCTATGTTTTTTCACCACCACCTACAAATGCATGTGAAAAAAAAAAAATTTTTTTAATTCATTAAAAGAAATATGTATGTAACAGTCAAGTGCAATTTACCATGAATTCATGTGCTGCGATGTCTGCAAATCAAAATGAACTGAGCAGTCCTAACAACTTCGTTAAGTAAACTGCCCAGAATATTATGCTATACCAACATAACTGCCTCAGGTTGAACTAGTTGTATAGGAAAAATGTTATGCTATACCAACATAACATAACTGCCCTAGATTGAATTGGTTGTATAGCAATAACACTGGAAATAATGAGAACGACCTCCTTGGCAACAGTGAGAGTGGGATGGACAGGGGCCATTGATGAAGACTTTGTGGTCTGTAAACATCATGTTCATAGCTGAAAATCCAAAAGTGTGTATCATAGTTAAGAGGTGTTTCTTATGTCATACAAAGGATGTACATAGCTGGAAAAAAAACAAGATTATGGAAACAAATATGTGCTGCAGAACTTGTAAAAAAGATAGAGACTGATTACACCCTTTTTTAATTGCACAGGAAGCAAAACGACAGATAGTAATTTCACCCTTTTTTTTTTCTTCATCCTGCAGGAACAAGTAGAGAATGGAATTCCATTGTCCCTGTGCTTGCGGAAGTTCTCTCAATGGCTGCACAAACTGTTTCAAGAAAAGAACATTCGTCTGATAGGTGATCGAGGTGTTGAGAAAGGGGATCAGGCGATCAATCTTGCTGCCATTGTAACCTGGTCAGGTAACTGAGCAATTTTTTGTGTGTTGATTTCTTTTTGTTCTTGTTTGTTTGTTGTTTTATTTTGTTTTCCAATATTCTTTGCTGTTTAGTTTATAATTTATTTTTAAATGTTTTTATTGTTCTGGAATGTTGTGTTGCACACTAGGTTTGTTTGTGTCATACTGTTATACGTACTTATGTTGTTTTATGGGTGCTTTTTTCACTAGCACAAACGAATAAGGATTAGCCTTTGTTTGTTTTTTGTTTTTAATCTTTAGTTTCTTTTTTTTTTTTGTTGTTGTTTGTTCATTATGTTTTGATTTGTACAAAAGAAAAAAAGTGTGTTGTAATAATTGTAATGTTTACATGTTTGAGAAATATTCAAAGTTTCATTCTGACATCAGTTTTTTTTATTTACTTTAGTAATAAAGCGAAGACTCTAGTTTTAATTCTTTTTTAATCGATTATTTCTTCACAGTGATCTTGTTTGGTGTTTCTTTCCAACAATCAAAAATACTTTAATGAAAAGTTACAGACCCTTTTTTTCTGTTTCCTCAATCCTCCAGTCAGTTACATATCTCAATCCACCACAAGCCCTCTCTCCTTGTCCAGAGCAATGATTTTAAAGTTTAGGTCTCCTGTTTGTTCTCAGTATGTATAAAATCAGCTGTGTGGGTTACATGTTTTCTTTGTCTTTTTATCTTTATCATGCTTTGTACAAAAATGTAATCACTGCGCTTTAACAAAAGTTCATTTTCCTGCATTCGGTCTTTGTTGAAAAATAATTGAGGTTGACTTGTTGCAGGTTAACACATTGTCACTTTTGAAGAACGAAAAGTAAAACAAAAGCCAAACAAACAAACAAACAAGAGCACTTGGGCTTTGTCAAGTATTGCATCTTTTGAATGCAAAGGTATGCAGTAATGTGCACAGGTAGTATGTGAATATTATATTCCAGTTTTTGAGAGTATAGGAATCAACAGACTGGAGACTGAAGGTGTTCATACGATGCCAGTTTCAGCTGGCTGGTTTGTTTATTGACTTCTTTTTTTTTTTCATATCATTGCAGACTGGGATCTTGGAGTGTGCCTTCATTATGAACTGAGACGCAAACAGATTGCCAAAGCTCCTTGCTTCAATAAATGGATCGATCTCAGAGCCACATACACAGTATGTACTGTATTGCACTGAAGCATTTTTGTTTGTATTATGCATATTTATTTTTGTGGAACTGTGTATTCTTGTGGCATTTTATAACAAACATACACTGTTTGTT
The DNA here is from genome assembly GCA_016801955.1 of Conus betulinus. Lineage (NCBI taxonomy): Eukaryota > Metazoa > Mollusca > Gastropoda > Neogastropoda > Conidae > Conus > Conus betulinus. The sequence goes on from JADBJO010001302.1 coordinate 94,869, forward strand.
GAAACAGATCCTCCTAGAGTCATTTCATTGTATGTAATGAATGTTGTTCCTCAAAATCCACAGTGGTTTGCATATCATACTCACAGAACTTAACGCTTGTTTCATCAGCTTGTCAACACAGTCCTTCAGGTAGTTCAGTATGCACTGCTGACCTAACCAACACTTCACCCTACAGCACTTATTAGACATACCCCACTGAACTCCTAGTCTGCCCTCTTCCATCTTGAGGGCAGCTATAGATTTCATTCCTATGTGGGATATTCTGGAAACTTGCAGCATTAAAAGGTATTTTTTGTCAGATGGTTAGATTGTTTACCTGCAGAGCTGACAGTTGACTTTGGATGTCTTGTAGGGTCACACTTTTTATGGCTTGAAAACCTCACTGTTAACCCAACAGTAAATGAGTACCTGTTTCAGATCAGGTAAGGTTTAACTTTAAGGCAGCAGCAAGAGAGGGATGAGTTCAGTCTTCCACTATGCTGTGACTCCAGACATGGTAAACCTCTGGTAGTTCATTGCCCCTTCAGCCACAAGGCTATGCGACGTTGTGTGTGTGACATTAAGATGTGCCATTTAGGAGAGTGCTGATGCAAGGGTGCCCGCCTTTTGCAAAATGGTTTGATTCCCATCTGAGAAAGTTTTTAATGGAAAACTTTTCCAGTTTATTTGAAGTGTGACTAAGAGTGAAAGTGATAGTTGACTAGCCATTCAACATGACTGTGAATAACTTAACTGCACAGGTGCTACTGAATCATTACTGATGGCTCAGAAAGCTATGTATGGATCTGCTTGTACTATACATGTATGGATCTGCTTGCTTGTACTATGTATGGATCTGCTTGTGCTGAAACTTCATTGGCAGTTGGTAAGACAAGTGAAGAGTAAAATTTGTGATCATGGATGGAGTCTGGACATTTCATTGTAATTGACCATAATGCCAATGGTCAATTATGTTATGTAAACAAGACTAACAGAAAAAAAATATGCAAAGTAAATTAAATTCACCACTATGTTTTTATACTAAATTTTATATGGTTTAGATCTGAAATTCTTGTTTGACTTTTTTTTTTGTTTTTGATATAACCAGCTTTCAAACAGTTTCAGAAATTGACTTGTTAGATGCTGATAATGTATGTAAAAAATAAATGAATTACTTTTTTTTTTAAATCGCAAGTGTTAGCACTTCAGTCTGAGTACAAAAGATTGCTTCAGGACTTTTTTTTTTTTTTTTCAGACAGCTGATAGCTGACAGTGGCTTTATTTTGACTCAGTGATATAGTATAATCTTTCATTTTGGGGATATATATTATATAAAAACTTTTTTCAATTAATGTGTGAGTACACCCGAGTCTCTGCTATTAAACCCTTCCTTTACATAATTTTCAGGAAACGTGGATATAGCAAATCATCATTTACATGAATATTGACTCTTCAAACTCACAAACATTAGCATATGCATATATAGGTTGATACTTAAAAAATTTAGGTTCAAGACGAAATCATTTGTTTTGATATGATGTTCCTGTGTTCATGTAAAGTTGTGATATTGTTTTCTTTCAGACAAAAAAGCATACTATTCTATTTCAAAAGGTAGTTTTGTTCTCATTTTCCTCTGTGTGTGCATTTGCTCTCTTTATATATGAGGTTTGACATTGTGCTTATACTGTGCAGAAATTCTATGGACGGAAGCCCAAAGGTTTAAACGGTGCTCTACAAGATGTTGGCATTGAGTTTGAAGGCAGGGAACACTCCGGTAAGCATGTGTGTGTGTGCTATTTGTGTGTCTTTGTGAGTGCACCCTTGTATTTTAATCAAGATGGTTTTCTAGTGTGAAATTCAAACTGCTTATCTCATTAGCTAAGTTACATTCTCTGCAGTATTTTCTTGTGGTTTTCTTTTTCTTTTAGTTTCAGTATGGTTGTGCAGCAGCATATGTAAGGTTAAAAATAATTATGGATGTAGGGGCAGTAAACAGAGGTTCACTATGTGCTGGACAAAGCTTGATGGAAGATATAGCCCATCTCTCTCCTTCTGCTGCCTTTACCTTCCCTGACCAGAATCAGGTACCTATTCAGTGCTGGGATGACAGGTTTTCAAAGAGCAACAACCTGACTCCAGAAGTGGTTCAAACTCACAACCATTATGATTATTTCTGCAGGCAAATGCCTATACCACTTCACCGCAGCCACCACTTATAGATGGCATTAAGAAGGGGGGAAAAGGCAGATTTCACAAAATTTTACCATTGACAATTCCTTTTCTTGCCATGGGAAAGTGATTGTTCTTGCAGGACAAGTCAAGTTAATATGAAGTCAAGCACCCAGAGTGCCAGTATTTAAACAGAGGAAGGCAGCTGTGTGTAGACCTGGATAGTTTCATTTGTCAAGGACATGCCCATCATTCTAGTTAAAATCTTCTTTTTATTCATTTGTCAATACTGATGCATACATCACCAGAATAAAAAAAAAACAAAGCCCAACTAATCAAACAACCTGAGAACTGGTAGATATAATGAGGTCAAACTGTAAAAGGTTGTGGAAACCAAATTCTTTGTATCCACGTAAGCTACCTTAATTTGTTTGCCCCAGCGGTCCTTGACTGGTTAAACCTCAAAATTTTGGAAAGAAAATTCTGCCTATTTCAGTTGAATCCTTTGAAGCAATTCATGCAAGCCAATGATCAGTAAAGTGGTAATTTTACTTTTTTTTTTTTTTTTTTTTTTTTTTTTTTTTTTTTTGCTAATTCTGTACTTTTCCCCTAATCTAGAAACAGTCCAGATTCATTGCTTCAATGATTTCAATTGAGAACGTTAGTCAGAGTGAAAGAAAGTTTTTGTTGACAATGAAATGGGTAAGATGTTTTGTTATAGACAGTAAGTGGTTGAATGAAAAAAAAGAAGTTTCAGTGTATTAAAAGTTTGAATGTATATACATCAGCTTTTTGTCCTAAAATCCATGATATTGAAAGTTCAGTGTGATATATGCAGGCTGTTTGTGCTTGCATGGTATATTTGCGAAAAGTAGAAAAAGAGGAAGCAACAACCAAAAAGAAACATACACAAAAGCATTAACTATGGACAGTAAAACCATTCCTTTCAATTTGCTTTAAGCTTCTCACTGCAAAAAATAGTTCGCTACAGCTAGGAATACTGCTGTGCATGAATCTCCATGATATTAAGTGTTGTTTTTTTTTACCTGTAGGCATAGATCAAAAAGATGTTCAATGGAAGTTGGAAGCATACTTGTACTTGTCGGTGGTGCTGGATATTGACCAAGTTATGTAGAATGAGAGGTTTTCTTTGTTGCTGGCATGGCTTGTGTGTCCCACTGCTACAGTAAGTAAATATATAAAGATCCATTTTGTTGATGCCACTTCTATCCATATGCTTTTGATGTATTTGTAGGACATGGCTTTGAAAACCTAGTACTGATTGATGGAAAGGCTGATAAACTATTTGTTCAAGATCAGACGTTTTGTCCTGGCAAACGTTTGTACTATGAAGGACTAAAATTCAAGAATAGGCATTTTTTCAGACTAAATTTGCTTTCTTTTTCCCAGTAAAGTAGGTGCTCCCCCCTGAGCTCTAAAGTGGTTCTGCACTGTACTCCACCAGAGGGTGTTGTTCTCCTTGGATCCATAAGTTTTCAGGGAAAAGTGCTTTTTCTCCAATGCCATGCCAAACCTTTCCTCAGATGCATGATCTTCTGTGTTAAGCAGACGTGCCAACCATTACGCATTTCGCGTAATTTATTACGCCCAAGTGATGAATCTTACGCCCTTACGCATTTAACCAAAAAATTACGCATTGAAAGTTTTCAACAACACAACAACAAAAAAACGGACGAAAAAATCGGCTTATGTACAGACACGCACGGCGCCGTGCGTATAACCAGTAATCTTCAAGAAGCGTTTTCGGTCATGCGCAGTTCGTTGCACCATCTTTACCATTCAGCGAAGTTGGCGTCCTTTTGAAGTTTGAAGTTACGAAAATGTCGAAACGTGGAGCAGAAAGTTCTGGACAAGATGCGAAAAAAAAAAAAAAAACTTGGTGAAAAGTCCCGAAAAGAATACTCGGAAAAATTCCCCTGCATACGACCTTCGGCTAATGGTGTAAATAGTGCAAGGTGTACCACTTGCGAGTCCGACTTCACAATTTCCCATGGTGGATGTGAAGCGGCACCTTGAGTCACGCAAGGACATCGATTCTACGTGCCGAATTCTTCCAGCATCACACAGTTTTTTTTCAGACTGTAGAAATGAGGAAAAGGGTCATTCGGGCTGAAGCATTGGTGGCCGGATTTTTTTTGTCGAGTACATCATCGTTCTTAGCGCAGCCGACCCATGCATCCCAGCTTTTTAAAGATGCGTTCTTAGATTCGGAGATCGCCAAACAGTTCAAGAGCGGTCGAACAAAGACAACACACATTGTGAGGACCCTTGCCATGGGGGACTGCAGAATGGACCGTTTGTGTTGAGGACTGATGGAAGGGGGGGGGGGGGGGGGGGGGGGGGGGGGGGGGGGGGGGGGGGGGGGGGGGGGGGGGGGGGGGGATGGGGGGGATTCTTTCCTGGGGTGGTGCGAGACTTACAAAATCGCCACTGAGCAGATAGCCAACTCCACATGCACAGAGTCAGCAACAGGGGAGAACATTTTTGAGGTTGTTTCTGGCCTACTATCAAGCCTTGGTGTGCCATGGCAGAACTGCCTGTCCTTGGTTTGTGATAATACAAATCATGTGATCACTGGCAAGAACAAAGGTGTCATTGCATATGTTCACATATATATTTCCAGTGTATTCTACATTTTCATAATTTGTAAAGATTTCTTGTGACACTTAAAAGAAAAGGTTATTTGAAGAAAAGTTAAGTTCACATAAATTGTGCGAACAATTTCATCGCATCGTGTTTGTTTTGAAAAAAAGTAAGTGTAGCGCTTGATTACTCTTAGCTCTCTGAAATTACACATTTCTGCCTCACAGAGCTTCAATACTTACTCATTGGTCTCATTTCCAACATTTTTGCTTTGAGGTAGTTCCATTGTTTTACCCCGGCAAACAATCACAGTTCATGTACAGATACACATGATTTGTACTTGTATTTAGATTGACTCTGCAGATCCATGTTTGCATGTTGACAAATAGTTCTGAATATCCTTTCTCTCAGAAAAATATTGTAAAACATAAATGATGGAAGCAGCTGCTTTCTAATTTTTTTTTTTTTTTTATTAATTTGGTTTCAGGACTTCACGATTCCAGAAACACGGCAATGCTGGCATGGAGAATGATTCGAGATGGTTGTGTTTTGAGCATCACAAAGTCACTTGTGCCTGTATGTCATAAATAATTTTATCTTTTGAAGGGATTGTGTTCCGTTTTTAATACAGAATGAAATCTTTTGAATGGATTGTGTTCAGTTTTAATTCAAAATGAAATCTTTTGAATGGACTGTGTTCAGTTTAATTCAAAATAAAATCTTTTGAATGGATGTGTTCAGTTTTAATTCAAAATCAAATGTCTTTCTCAGCAAGTTTAATAGCAAATACCTTATGACATATTGTATTCATTGATACTTTATCTAGTGGGAATCTCTCCTTTAGATCAACGTTTTATGAAGCAGTTTTAAAATTTGTCAGAATATCTGATTTTCATCTTTAAATGCAATGGGAAAAACATAAGTAGATTATGTTCTGGTTATCTTGTCAATCTGAATTCTGACCGTGCATATTAAAAAAGTGAAATTTTAAACTCATTCAACACTATAAAAGCATTTTTAAAGAATCAGTCTGAGTGGGGGATTGTGCTGTGAGTAATAAAAGATTTTCTGAATTATCTGCAGTGTGAGTGTTTATTGTCAGTGTCTGCTTGAATGTGTTCACAGGCATCAGCAAATGGAGGTCCACTCACACATGCTCATCAAGCCAAGAAAAAAAATGCCATACGTAAAGAGTGTGGCTGAAAAGAATGGCAAAAAAAAACAAGGTGACGCAACCACTTCCACTAGTAATGGCAAAGCAAGATCTGGCACTACATCTGGAACAAAACTTCCTCATGAGAAAGCTGTTGGATTGAGAATGAGAAACCCAAACATCCCACATTCATCACCTGGTGATAATAGGCCTAAGACACCGTTTGAAATGGTGCAAGTAAAGAGACCTGCAGTGTTTACTCCAGAAAAGACTTCTGTGAAATGCCAAAGGTTATCCACGCCAAACAAGAGTGCTGAAAAAAGGTCATCCGTTTGTCTGAAGGGTCGGTCCACAAAAGAGGAACCTACCCTGAAATCATCACATACTTCATCAAGAACATCATCAGCCAGAGCTCTGTCAGTCAGAACTCCAAGGAATGGTGAGGTATCACCAACTAGTACTGGATCAGTCACAAGTCCACAGAATGAAATGACATCAACCTGTGCTGGGTCATTCAGAACTCCACAGAATGGTACGACATCATCAACCAGTGTTGGATCAGTCACAACTCCACAATATTATATGACATCATCAACCAGTGTTAGATCAGTCACAACACCACAGAATGGTATGACGCCATCAACCAGTGCTGGGTCATTCAGAACTCCACAAAGTGTTATGACATCATCAACCAGTGTTGGGTCAGTCACAACTGCACAGAATGGTATGATGTCATCAACCAGTGCTGGGTCATTCAGAACTCCACAAAATATTATATGACATCATCAACCAGTGGTGGATCAGTCACATCAATCAGTGCTGGGTCGTTCAAAACTCCACAAAATGTTATGACATCAGCCACAGCTGGATCATTCAGAACTCCACACAATGGCATGACATCATCAACCAGTGCTAGTTCAGTCAGAACTCCACAGAACTGTGTATCATCAGCCAGTACGGGGGTATTAAGAATCCCACGGGTGTAACTGGGTCTGTTAGAACCCCACAGAACAGTGTAAATCCCACAGAGCTGCATATCATCAATCGGTTTGGGTCTTTTAAACCCCACAGAATGGTGTAACGCCACCAAACCATACCTCATCAGTCAGTTCTGGGTCTTTCAGAACCCCACGGAACGGTGCCCCACAATCAAGTCATGCCAGATCATTTAAAAAACCCCACAGAACCCACCAGTATCCTCATCCAGCACCACCATGAAGGCAACCCCGCCACTGTGCAAGTGTGGGCGGAGAGCCAAGAGGCGCCTGGTCCAGAACCCAGGACCCAACATGGCAGGTGGTTCTTCTCCTGCGTGAAGGGAACATCACCCAGCACCAGTGGCACCAAGTCAATAGGCTGTGGGGTTTTTCCAGTGGGAACATGCCATCACCATGCTGTCTGCTAGGCCAGTCACACCTGTGGGCAGACAGATGTACTTCAGCAAAGTGACAGGTGTGGGGACAGCTCGTCCTTTCACTCCAGTGTTGCAAGCACCGGCAGCCAAGAAAGGGCACAGTAGACTTGGAGTGTCCAGTGCACCTGTTAGCACTTTCAGTTTGAGATGATTCTCCTGTCCACACACAGTCAGTCTTTTTTTTTTTTTTTTTTTTTTTTCCAAGCCACAGCTTTCAAATCTAGTGTAAAAATTTTGTATGTATCCAACCAAACAGTGTAATCATCAAAGATTAGGACGATATGGTGTTTAGATATGGTTTTCTAGGCATCTTGGCAACTTTTGATTAGGATTCATAGTTAACATACACAAATATTCTTGGACGCATGCACACACACACACGTGCACACACACACACACACACCTGCTTGTCCCAACACTCACAAAAAAGGTAAGGCCATAGATATATCATTCTTGTTTGTGTAATCCTACAACCTATTATGAATGCTTTGACCCCCAAATCAGCCGCAGTTAAACTGAGCAAGTAGTTTTAAATAAATCGTAAAAACAATTATCAACAAGGAAGGTATCTTTTCCTCCCACATTTAATTAAACAGTGATATGCGTTTAACGATATTTCCTATTTTTAGACATTTTCTCTACAAACGCATCTTACAAAGTTCCGAATTTAATCGCCACTGATCAACAGAGTAGGAAGACAGGCTCATGAGCTGCATGTAATTGCACAAATGATGTGGGGGGGAAGACACACACACACACCAGAGCAGAGCAAAGCAAAGCAAAGCAAAGGGAAAAGAAAGAAAATGAAAATCTCTGTTGCCACATTTTGATATTTTAAATGAAACTGTTGTTGGGAAAGAACTATATAACAGTATCTATTTAAACTGAACAGGACAAGTTTGTATTCAGTTCATCGTTTGATTTGCCCAGAAACTGGAAATGGTATTGGCACATTTCAGCAATAGTGTTTGTACTATACAGAAATTCAGTAATCTTTCAAATCCATGCTCACAGTGGTGGGATGCCAGCAAAGGCTTCCGTACCAAATCCACACACTCCCATTAATGCAAATTCATCGGTGCTTGCAATGGTAAAGTGAATAGAGACCATTAGAAAACATCTGCAAATTCATCAATGCTTGCGATGGTAAAGTGAATAGAGACCACTAGAAAACATTTAAGTGGTAGTTTTTAAGCCATTAGAAAGAAATGCGTAGGCGATTTTGTATATTTCTGTTTCCTGTTCCTCTGTTTGTTGTTGTGCTTGAGTATTTAGTGTTTACTAGTAACCAGTATGCAAATGTTACTCATGCTGCCATGATGTGTTTCTGATAGTGCCATTTATGGTAACAGAAGAAAGAACTCGGAACATTCAAACAAAACACTTTTGAAAAAAATCATTCAAACTATGTTTTATTCAATTTTCACAATCATTTAAAGAGTCAATCAGCAGGGCAAAAAAACACATACAACTCTCATCATGTTTTCTCTCTCTTCTCTCTCACACATCTGTATGGATCTATGTACATGCTGATTAGATGCACATGCACATGTGCACACAGGCACTCGCATTATCTCTCACATAATGTAGGTTATCCTTCCCTCCTCTCTGTGTGTCAGTCATGCCAGGCGTTGCTCCACTGCCAAAGCTGTAAGAATGGTCATAAAATGAACAGGATGCCACTAAAGCTTGAACTCTTGTCCTGTCACTGGCACATGTTCCATCAGAATGGTCAGACTGGACAGTGTCCAGGGTATGAGCTCTGTTCAGTCGACACCAGTCCACCCCATAGGCGAGGGAGGCATGATTGGTGTAGTTGGTTACCACCTCTAAGGAATCGCCATCTGAAAGCATTGCATGGAACAGTTGGAAGAAAATAACTGGTAAACTTTTTTTTTTCCACATAAAAACTGGTCTGTAGTACAGGTATGTGGAACTGAAGTCATAAATTTTTAATGAAGTATTATAGAAGTGTGTGTGTGTGTGTGTGTGTGTGTGTGTGTGTGTGTGTGTGTGTGATTTTATTTTCTTTTTTCTTTTTTTTAATGCTTCAGTTTTATAGCTTTATGAACATGAACTTTAGTTGCTACATAGGAAAACAAAATGCAGGAGAAACTGACATCTTCAGTGTTTTAAAATGATAACTGTAATGCACCATGCAAGATTCAAATTTGTTATTTGAACTGAATATTTTTAAGAGAAGTTGCATTGCTTTTACATCACCCTTTTTTTTTTAAAAGCACATGTGACACAATGATGGCATATTCATATACCATTGCTGAAACTTTTTTAAAGAGGGGGGGGGGGGGGGGGGGGGGAGAGTGAGGTAAGTCCAGAACATTTTACCTGAAAAAAAAAATATGCTGACATTTCTGATAGTACAAATGAATTGATTAGTTGCAACAGCTTCCTTTAAGCTACCTATTAACTAGGTCAATCCAAGAAGAAATGTCACTCCCTTAAAGTTTGAGTTTTAAAAAGTTCCTTGATTGTATCATTAGAATGAATAATTCCAAAGCATATACTTGTCACTTGTGCATATGCTACAACAACACACTGATGAGGTTTCTCTTTTTCTTTGATTTCTCTCTCTGTGTTTTTTGTTTGTTTTTGTTTGTTCTTTTTTTTTTTTTTTTCTTATTCTGGTTTTGTACCTTAGATTAATTAATCCTTTTTATTCTAGTCTTCTCTCCGGTCCAGCAATGACAAACTGCAGTTCACATATCGGTAAGTCTAGTAACACTGAACTTCTGGATTACTGTGTGATATGTCTGTGGTTGGGCAATAAGTTAGTTGCATTTCTGTGGTTGGGCAAGAAGTGATGTTACATCAGTCCCCCCATGGTGCATCTCAAAAGACGACCCTGACCTGTCTTGAAGGTGTCAACAATATGAAAGCCGTTGTGCATGGTGGCTGTCAGGATGTAGCGAGCACCAAAAGGATCCCACTTCACTCTCCACACCCCACCGCCCAGCGCTGTTGTTGACACAGGACGTCGCATCTGTCGGCTGTCAAAAACTTGCAGGTTCTCATCATAGCTGCAAAAAAAGAACAATGAGCCTTGGTACAGTGAAACTTGCCAAGAAAGACTGTTCCGATTTTTTTTTAAATGTCTCCTTTTAAAGATTTGTTTTTCAGAAGCATTGTTGCTCTTTGTTTTCACTGTTTATTAATATCCCATGACAGTAGGACAGCCATCAATCTCCAGCCCTCTGCAGTCAATCATGTCCAGCGGATTGGAGGGAACCAGTCCAGTCCTTTAATGTTGTCCATTATTTCACTGATCTGCCTCTGGGACGTTTTCTCTCAACTGTACCCTGTAGAATCATCTTGGAGAGGAGACGCAGCAAAATACACACGCCGAAATGGGTACAGCACTAGGTAACTACAAGAGAAGTATGCTAGACAGTATGTTGACTTCCTGGCTGATGTAGTCAATTTGTTTTGTATGAGATGCGGAGAAGCTGTATGACTCGAATACCTGGATTTCTCTTTTGATGTGTACTGTCACTGTCCAGTTCTTGGATCTACAAAAAGGATGGACATAAAGAGAAAAAAAAAAATGGACATCACCAGTGATTTGTATAGTTTCCTCTTCATTGGAAAGTGGATAGGCCTGTTTTTATCAGATAGTATTATCATGATAGGCAAGGCTGGGGCAGATCTCATATTGACTTCCTTCGCTGAGTTGTTCTTGCTCACAATGGACTCGGTTACTTGTTGTCCATTTCTTCCAGTCACTGTATTCAGTATCATGTTGATTGCTGCATGTTGTTTGGAACAGCAAAACTCTTCAGCTGTCTTTCAATCACTCCTTAATTTACTCTCTCCAGTGTAATGGGGAGTTTGGGGATTTCTGTTTCGCTACCTCCCTGCTGGTCAACGTCATCAGCGAAATGCAGATCACAAAGACAGGGCTTTCCAATGTACGAGATCTATCTTTTAAATGAAGGCTGGCACCTAAAATACACAAAATTTGTTATAAGGCGGTTCCACTTGAATACTGTTTTGCAGTCAGAGTCCGATTTGCTTAGAAACAGTTAACATTGGTTCATTACAAATTAATACATGAGGGTACAGGATGAAAAGTTCTCTCTGCCTACCTTCCTACTGCAAGCAGATGTTCCCTCTCAGGATTGCTTTGAATGCTGCACACCCCCATTGTAAACCTGAAATCAAACATTAAATAAATGTTAAAGACAGCAGTTTGGAAAAAAAAAACAAAAAAACCAACAACTGCTGCTTCTGGTATTCTGATGCGTCCGGGAAATACAGTTATTGTCTCCTGTAAAATCGGTGTTTTGCTACAGACTTAAATTATTAAGAGAATGGGGTAGAAACTGAGTAACTGGTATTCGTCTGAATGACATGGGAAATGACTGAATGTAATGCCAGCAGGTAGTTCTTCAGTTGACTCAATCCAGGTAGGCAGCCAAGGTTGTTGTAAACTGCTTAACTTTTTCGCAACGCGCCACAAGAATGATCACAGCACCCACTCGGCAAAGTGGGGTGAAAACACTCACAGCAAGTGATCTGCCGCTCAGGACACGTCGCAAAGAATGATAGCGACGGTCTTCTAAAAATTAATATGACTGAACTTCCTGGAGAAATTTTTAATCAGTAGTGTCTGCGTACAAATACAGTCCATCCTACATCATGTCATACCAGTTAGCAGGCTACTAATGGTTGATTTCACTGATTTAGTGATTAATTTGAGGAGAAGGCAACCAACCCGTTGGCGTCTTCAATCAGTGCTCTTATTGAAATATGTCATTTTCAACTCAAATCAAACAACAACAAAATAATTATTTGGCCTTTTAGAACATCAAGAAGATGAAAGATAGCTCTATTTCACTGTACAAAAATAAAGTCACTGTCGGATTTAGGCTTTTAAGGAAAATTAATGAAAATTGATCAAAATCAGGTGCCCTGAGGGAATTTTTTGAGTGCTGTGACTGCAGTGTTAACTGGGCACAGAGAGCAGAATGAGGGTCTGTGTTGATAGTGCTAAAGCTTGGACTCTAACTGAGAATAAGACCTATACAAGTATTCTAAATGAATAAATGAATGCGTTCTTGTACAGATTCAGACACTGATTTATCACACAAGATGACATAATTTCACTTTAAAGGTTTTTTTTTTTTTTAAGATTACAACAGAAATGAAGTAGTAAAATGATTTGATCAGTGCCAAAAAAAAGTTCTTGACTTTGCCTCAGGTTTTAAAAGGTACTCAATTTTTAAAAGTTTATACAAACATTCAGATTACGTCCATTCCTCAAGGGATCAGTTCATTTTTAAAACATTTTCTTTCAAAAGTACATTTTTTAAAACATTTCAAGTACCAATCAAACCAAAGTAACTGTTTGTTTCTGTTCATCCATGTGTTTATTTGACTATAGTCCACATCGAAAAGGTTGCACCAGTCTTGAAGTTGCACCAGTCTTGAATAATGTTCATTTGTGTTTGTTTCATTTCTCCAGATTTTGCTGTGTACATGTGTCGGGTACAGGGTATATGAGCACCCTTGGAACAGACTTCTTTGAGGATGTTTACTCGCTTGTACTGTGTGCTCTGTGTTAGTGTTTCTGCTAGGCGATTTGGTGTTGTGAGTAGCAATCATTTAGAGTAAATGGAAAGTATTTTTTAATCTTATAATGGGAGAAAGAGTTACCTTACTTGTTCATTATTATATCTCTCAGACTTTAACTTATATTACATCTTGTCTTATTTTCATACAATACCTTGAATTGGTTGATACAGGTGTTGTCCCAATCCTCAAGTCCCACACTTTAAGTCTGCAGTCATCACTACCTACAAAACCAGACATACCAGTCATCAGCACCTATAAAACCAAAGACATACCAGTCATCACTACCTATATAAACCAAACAACCATCAAAATTAGTCAAACTTTTAGTTTCTTCTCTCCTGTCTTTTTCATTTCCTCACGTCCCCTTCCCATCCTTCCTCCACCTCATCTCATTTTCCTTTTCCACAGAGAAAAAAAGCTTGCCTGAAGATGTCTAATTTTTGCATGATTGTTTAATGTTTTTCTGCAGGCCTATAATGGTGCTTACTGTTGATAAGGTTATAAACTACATGTTAGGTCTAACAATATAGAAAAACCCTGATCAACTGACAGGCAAACTGATGGCTAATTGTGTTCATCATCAAAATGTGAAAAAGTGGCAATGCCCAAAATCATGAAATGCATGATTTAGTCATAATATAGTTCACTTTTTGGGTCAGTTTTTAGATTTTTTTCTTTTTTAAAAAATGTTTGTTCAAGTGATATGTGAGTGGTTGTGGGCACGTGCATGCATGTCCTGATAGTCTCATGTGAGTGCGATTTGTAATTTTGCAAAGCAAGTCAATAAATACATATGATAAAAAAAAATGTTTTGATTGTGCAGAATGTATTTGTATATGCAGCTGTAGTATTTAAATCAATCTTTCTTTTTTCATCTTGTGTGAGCTTGCATGAATGAGGAGGATGGGATCCATTCAGTGAGTTGTTAACATTATGTCGATAACAAAAATTAAACAGTCTGAATGGGAAAAGAAACCAATAGCAAGACAACTATAATAACATAACATACCAGAATAAACAATGTCTTTGTTCCACTGATCAAAGGCACAGATCCAGGCTTCAAAGTCGTGAGCATGCCACTGTGACACAGCTGTCAATGTTGATCCCACCTCCAGCACTGTCAGGCCTCCTGTTGAATCTGAAGTTACTGCCCTTGGTACTGACCTTAAGGACATACCCTGTCATGTGTAATAACACTACCAACAATTGTCAGTCAGTCATTGTATACTACACTCACCATTCTCGTCTTGAAATGTAAGCTTTTGGAGGAAAAAGAATGAGATAGTGAGCATATTAATACAAAAATATAAATGCAATCTGAATGAGATAGTGAGAGTATTAATACAAAAATAAAAATGCAATCTGCATATGCAAAACATTACTCATAACACATTTACGCGTAAATGAACGTTCACAAATCTGTAAATACACTTTGTGGGCTTGAAAGTCTGTTTCTAACAAAAAGTTTCCTTCTAAGATTGAAAGATGAGCATTTTTGTCACAGCTGTGAACATTGAATAAGTAACATTTTCTCTACTTATAATTCTATATTTACAGTTGGCCATGGGTGTGGGTGCAAAACAAAGACGGATCAACAAGTGTATGTTCTCACACACACACACACACACACACACACACATGGCAGGTGGGGGAAGGGGTGTTATTCAGGCTGACCATGCATGGCTCTGTCTGGACTGGATCCAAGGAGGGAGAGGGAGGAGTTTCAGACAAGATTGGAAGCTGCAAAGTGTCAAGGATGTCCTTCCATAAGCATATATGTAAATGCAAAAGTTCACTCTCTGGTACCATATAAAATGCATTTCATTAAGATCACTCCTGTATATTTTCAGAGGAGCAATTTTTTGCACAGATTGTGTTTGCCACGGCCCTTGTAGAAATTGAGGAAATGCAGTTTTGAGAATAATATGGAGACAGTATGCAGACTGGAGCTGCAAGATATATGCACATGCCAGCTACAGACAGACTTAATAACACATGAACCGGATTCAGTGTTGGCAGTCTTCACAAGCACTTGATGTGAAAGTCAACAAGCTGTTGTTTTAAAATTCATCACTGATGAGAATGAGATCTGAATATTACATAAAGAAATGCTTCATAAATTACACAAAACAGTTTGTACTCCTCTCTTAACCCCCACCCCCCACACCCCCTCCTCCTTGCCCCCTCCATTCCTGTTCTGGGTTTCAATTCTACTACGGCTTTGTTGTCCTTTCTTTTATGAATTTCACTACCACTGACTTAATCATACTCATTGGACATAAAGTGCTGGCTTCTATTTTTTTTTTTTCATAAATAACATCCTTGCAATCAACCAATTACATTTGCTCAGTTTCATTACCACTCAGCCATCAGACATTAAATGAATAAATAAATAAAACAAGAGAAAAGCTCTCCACAAAAACATTTATAGAAAATGATGGCACGATACGCTTATAGTAGGCACTCTTTTTCCCTCAACAATTAACCTGCAACATAGATGGACATCCACAGTTGCATAAGGAAACACAGCAATTTATTGAGCAATTCATGACCCCACACGAAAACATGTGTCCATAGTAGCCTACATTAATCTACAAGTGTGTAAATGAACATTTTGCACCACAGAAGTTCATACTGGAACTTGAATTAAAGATTGGTTGTGTCGAAATCATTACTGTAGTTCATTTTGGAATGTAGGAACTGCTCCAGCACAGCGGCTGTGCCTGCATCCATCTTGTCAGTGGACAACAACAGTTCATTATTTCATATTATCAGCTGTGCCTGCATCCATCTTGTCAGTTCATTATTTCATATTATCAGCTGGACATCAACAGTTCATTATTTCATTATATCATATCAGCAGCTGCGCCTGCATCCATCTTGTCATTGGACATCAACAGTTCATTATTTCATATTATCAGCTGCGCCTGCATCCATCTTGTCAGTGGACATCAACAGTTCATTATTTCATATTATCAGCTGCGCCTGCATCCATCTTGTCAGTGGACATCAACAGTTCATTATTTCATATTATCATAAAGATACTCACTGAATCAAGAATAAACAAAAAACTTGAATTTTTACTGTAGTTCATTTTGGAAGGTAGGAACCGCACCAGCAGAGCAATTGTGCCTGCATCCATCCTGTCAATGGACATCAACAGTTCATTCTCTATCATCCTAAACTTTTTCACTCAATTAACAATAAATAAAAAACCTGACTTCCTTACCCCCTTCACACGGAGCTGCCCAGTCCAAGGACAAGCCAATGCACTCTGCAATCTCCAGTGTTGCCAAGCATTCAGGAGACGTCTCTCGGTTTGTTCCCTCCTCCTCTGTGCCTCCCTCGCCCATCTTCCACAGCTGGAACTCTCCCTTGGCGTTGACCAATCCACAAAGGGCGGCTGCCCTCTGCCACTGCCTCGCCCACTTCATGTCCAGGATGCCCGGCATGTCGATGCAGTGTGACTGGGAGAGGGAAGGAGGGGCGTTCTCTGGGGTGTGGAGTTGGAACGCCTGAAGCTGCCCGACTCTCACCTGAGGCTGTGGATTACAGGTGTACCATGGTCAGCACTTGGTGCCATGACAAACATGACATGGTCAGCACTTTGTGCCATGACAAACATGGCATGGTCAGCACTTTGTGCCATGACAAACATGACATGGTCAGCACTTTGTGCCATGACAAACATGACATGGTCAGCACTTTGTGCCATGACAAACATGGCATGGTCAGCACTTTGTGCCATGACAAACATGACATGGTCAGCACTTTGTGCCATGACAAACATGACATGGTCAGCACTTTGTGCCGTGACATGGTCAGCACTTTGTGCCGTGACAAACATGACATGGTCAGCACTTTGTGCCATGACATGGTCAGCACTTTGTGCCATGACAAACATGACATGGTCAGCACTTTGTGCCATGACATGGTCAGCACCTTGTGCTATGACAAACATGACATGGTCAGCACTTTGTTCCATGACATGGTCAGCACTTTGTGCCATGACAAACATGACATGGTCAGCACCTTGTGTCATGACATGGTCAGCACCTTGTGCCATGACATGGTCAGCATCTGTGTGCCATGACATGGTCAGCACTTTGTGCCATGACAAACATGACATGGTCAGCGCTTTGTGCCATGACAAACATGACATTGTCAGCTCTTTGTGCCATGACATGGTCAGCACTTTGTGCCATGACAAACATGACATGGTCAGCGCTTTGTGCCATGACAAACATGACATTGTCAGCACTTTGTGCCATGACAAACATGACATGGTCAGCACTTTGTGCCACGACAAACATGACATGATCAGCACTTTGTGCCACGACAAACATGACATGGTCAGTGCTTTATGCCACAACAAACATGACATGGTCAGCGCTTTGTGCCATGACAAACATGGCATGGTCAGCACTTTGTGTCATGACAAACATGACATGGTCAGCACTTTGTGCATGACAAACATGACTGCAATATGATAACATACAAACCAAACTCACATGCCTATATTCACACCTACACGTGACCACAGATGAAATTGCATGAATTCCAGGTGCATCACCTTACTTACATGTGCATGCAGTATTCCATGAAACATTCAGGAAACTTCTGTCTAGTTAGGGTGTCTATAATGTGAATTTCATAACTTCTTTGTCACAGCATATTTTATGCAAGTTTAGGCTTCTATCTCCTGAGAGAGCATTAAGCCATACTATTTCCCTTTTTTTTTCTGCTTTAAGTTTTGGGTGTCTTTTGTCTTGCAATACAAAACTTCATTGTCATACCAGATTTTACTAAAACTTGAGATTTCTAGAACTTGATCTACTTTCCCTGTACACAGTGTGTCACTCCAGTATTTCACCACTGATTTTGTGTGTGTGTGTGTGTGTGTGTGTGTGTGTGTGTGTGTGCGCCTGTGTGCGCGCGCACATGCGAAAGGTAGGATGTCATTTTTGCTTTGCATTTCAACTTTATTGTCACAGCTGATTTTTCTGTCTGAAATGTCGACTACTTTCCCTTGGGAGAAAGTGTCACCATACTATGCCACCACTGTTTTGGTGTGGGGGTGGGGTGGAGATTGTTTGTTTTGTGTGTGTGTGTGTGTGTGTGTGTGTGTGTGCATGTGTGTGTGTGTCAGTGTGTGTGTGTGTGTGTGTGTGTGTGTGTGTTCCCTCCGCCTGTCAAAGTTGAATTTTGCCAAGAAAAATTTCCTCATAGCTGGGAGTTCTTTTGCTTTTCCTAAACAGGTGCTGTTCAAATGATCTTGTCTTATCGTCTCATCTGCAAGACCAGCACTCAAACTACTGCTTAGGGTTAGGTGGAGTTTTGAAGAAAAAAAAAACCTGCCTTGTGGGAGACATGAACCATAGACAAAGATTCTCTCATTTTTCCTGCAAGAATGCATCAACTACTTGGCCACCACTCACTCATTCATTACCCTGTACAGCTGGGTTGGTTTGCCCGTGAAGGACAGAACTGTTTTCAGTTAAGAGCACAATGAAAACTGTTAAGACGTTACTGTGTTTTACAGGGTTTGCAGAATCCATTTTAAAAAGTGGTAAAAATCTTAAGACCTTAGGTACAAGACTGATGAAATGCCCAAAGGTGAACAGTTTGCAAACACTAAATGGTGTCCAAGATGTGATGTACTTTCTTCTGATGGCTGAACTGCACACAAGTTGTGTTCTATATATTATCTCCCCTTCCCTTCTGTCTGTGCTGCTCATTTATGTTGCTTCAAATTTTGCACACCACACATCGTGCCCACAAGGTCTTCAGGGCCTTACCGTATGTTCTGGGTCTTCAGAGACCCATGCTTCTTGTGAGAGACAACAGCCCTGCCACATGCAGAGTCAGGTCTCCAGTCACCTTTTGTACAGGAATAAAGTGTTGCCTTGTTGTGGGTCTCCAGAGACCCATGCTTTTTTCTTAAGGACTAAAGTCTTGCCACATGTCAACTCAACTCATGGGTCTCCAGCGACCCATGCTATTTTTGAAGCGATGCTATTTTTGAAGGACTGAGGCCTTGCCATGCATTGAGGGTCTCCAGGAACCAATATTTTTATCTGAAAGGAATTAAGCTTTGCAGTGGTTTTGTTGTTCATTTACTCCTCCTTTGTTTACTAAAAACAAAAATTTGGGTACAGGTACAGGGCCACACTTTATTGACAGTCATACAATTTTGTGGAGATCTCTTTAAAACTCATCCAGCTATCAAGTAAACATGAACGTAGGTCATTTAATACCTATGACCAATAGCAAAGGTTAAATTTTGTAGCAATCGCATTTTAAAAAAACACCCCCCGACTCCCTCATTTCCTACCCCCCCCCCTCACTCCCTAATCTGCCCCTATGTCTACATGTTACAAGGATTTTATCTGATTATTCTTGAAACAATCATTCAGTGTACACACCAAGGTGTGCACTGTCTACATGTTACAAGGATTTTATCTGATTATTCTTGAAACAATCATTCAGTGTACACACCAAGGTGTGCACTGAGCACATAAAAAAAAATTCAATTTTCATTCAGCGAACATAGTGATCAAGATGCATACACAGACCTGTCCCAATTGTGTGGTTTGTTCCTCCGATTCCACCAGCTGGTATGTGCCACAGAGTAGCATCTCCTGCATTCTGGATAGGGGCACCATTCCACAGAGTCTGCACACAGCTGCGTGTCGATCTCCTGCAGGGTTGTGGGACTGGGCTCCACACTGGCCATGCTAGGCAAGTGAATGATTCCGTTAGTCCAATACACTGGCACAAGGTGAATGTATTCAGGAATATGTGAATGACGCATTTTTTGCTAGTGTTTGGTTCCCTGAATGATTCAGTTATTCCTAAATACAGGCGCAAAGTGGGTGTGTTAAAAAATGTGTGAACAACATGTATGTGCTAATGTTTGGTTCACTGATTTCCTTTTGAAAATTCTGAAAATCATAAACATCATTATCCTGTGTATTAGTACAAACAGAATCAGACGAAAAATACAAGAGACTGACATCGAAACATGGTAGGGATATTTGAATGCGAGTATATTTTTAGATTTTTTTTTTCTCTCATTCTCAGTCTGTTTCCCCGTCTCTGTTCCCAGTCTTTCTGCGACCAAAATTTTGACAGTTCATACACAAATCTGTTAACTGTAACAGCATTAAAATCAGCCAAAAACTGTAAAGTATCAGCCATCACATTCTATGAGCACAGGAATAATTTCTTTGCTGTGAGGCTGAGTGAGACACTAGAACTTTGAGAACTCATAATCTATATTTCTGGTCTCCATTTTCATGAAAGTCATAAGACCACATCAATGAAAATGAGTACAAGTATTTGCAGCATTTCTAAAGCAGACTCAAAGTAAGACAATAAAAAACTGGGAGAGAAATCAGTGTAGGTGAACTGATCATACTTGTCAGCTTCATGCTTTGCTGCAGTCATTCATAAATATATTGCTTGATATCTGACAACAGTTACATTAATAAAACACTTAGAATTTATGTCAAGTGTCATCACACTTGTCAGTGCCTGTTTGAGAACAAACCACTAGCGCTTTGAGAATGTCAGACCACATCTGTTTGCATCTGCACAAAGGACCAAGAATCCTTCAAAAGTTTACTATGGTAAATATTTCACATTACCCTAATGATGTGTTCTTGTAATCTTAAAAAAAAAAAAAGTATTGACTCTTATTATGTTGACATCACAGTTCTGTCCAGTTCTTAGCACTATGAGCACATCAGGTGTTCCCTTCTTTTCGATCTATCCACAACAGCAAATTTGGAATTTCACCATAAACTAAAGCAAGATGCAAAATATCCTGTTTTGCCACCTGCATGTGCATGTTAGCTTGTCAAACTTTCTTGCTCCTTTTTATTCAGAACAGGGGACACAGCGAAGAAGTTGACAGTCAACTGTAATCACCAAGTGGGTCAAAAGGTCAACAGACAGGTGGCAAGTTTTGCTTCAACAGATTGTGAGAAAAAAAAAATAAAAATAAAGAGAAATGAATTTGACCAAAGGCCTCTGCAGTGTGTGCCTACATGTGTGAACTGCCTCATTTGACAATAAGACACAAGAAAGGGGCTGGCCTCCATATAGCCAGCATCTTTGCACACCACACACTGCATGCTGGGCGGCCAATGCGAGCCAATCACCGAGATTAGTGCTGTGATGTCGTGTTTTACCTCAAAACCATATTGTGGTCACTAGTCAATTGATGAGCTCTGTCATGGGAAGACACAATGTCTATTTTTATCACGAAAAAGATGTTGCATCACTTAACATCAACCATTGTGGGTGACAGTGCTTACTTATTCCCTGCTGATGGAGCAGTAAGTTAAGTCCCAATTCAGGGACGGTTTGGGTTATCATGTACCTCTGAGTAGCATTTAACAAGCTTTTCACACATGTTTAGCTAAAGAAGTGTTTTAACAGACTAATACTAAATGAATATGGGCTCAGGATGAACTGTTCAATGCAGACACATGTATTCATCATGATATATACATGCATGAGCATGCACACTTTTACAAAAGAATGACAAAGAAACCATGTAAATACCAATGTATTTTATTATGAAACTTTGGGGGCACAGTTCTTATCTTAACATTTACTGGACATACAAACATACAGAATGACAAAGAAATCATGCAGATACAAAGTATATATCATAATGAAACTGGGGGTACAGTTCTTATCTTAATATTTACTGGACGTCGCTTCTGACTCACATGACCCATAGTTTGAACTGACTTCCCATGTTTTCACAGTTTTTTCCTGTTTATATTTGTAGTTCTTACAAGACCCATACTTCTTTAAGAGTTTTCAAAAGTTTATACCATAAACAACAATGCTGGTCGCCCATGACCCATCTTCACAATGTGCTGCCCTACCTGATTACCACTCTTCAAGTATAGGTCATCTGCAACCTACATCACCACAAGTGCATACTTTAGATGATGTGACTGATTATTTCTTCCCATTCTGATGCATGCACACCAAAATTGAAAGGCAGCTGACTAGGTTTTCTTGACAAATGCCCATTTAAAACATCATATCAGAATTTCACACAACTCAAGAGACATCATTTTACAAAATCATTGTGTCTATGGGCCATGGGCACCCGTGAAAGAGCAGCAAAGGTCAATCAACATCAAAGATCAATTTTGATATTCATTTTTGGTTTGACACCCTCTTTCCATTTCACTTTTTTTTTTTCAGTTTCTTTGGATGGTAGTTTCTGGTCTTTTCTGTTTCATTTTTAGTGTGAAATGATTATGGTACTTGAACATCACACATAATACTTGGATGGGAAAAAAAAAAAGGAAGAAAGAAACGCATAAAATAACAGAAGTCACAATGTAATGCTACAACTGTTTTTTTTTTTTTTTTTAGATTAACTTATTAAAATATAAATAAAAGTGGCTCTTGCAGACTTGAATCAGGTTATCATCTATAGTCCAAAGTAATGTCAATTCCAGGTTGTTGAGAAGTACACTATAACAAAACACAAAACTTAACACATAGGATAAATACACAAGGACAAGTAATGTGCTGTGTCAAAACATTCCGAACTTTTTTACTCAACCTTCTAAGTCAAACCTGTAGCCATACTCAATGGGGAATTAACATATTCCAGATGCTATAATTATAACACAAACCAGCCTCTTCACTAAGATGAGAGTTCCTATGAATGAATACAGTATAAGTTCATGCACTTACTGATTAGACATAACTGACCTATATACGCGTGCAAAAGAGAGAGAAACCACATTTTCACAAAATATCAAAGACTTCTAACATTCTACTACTCAAATGAAAATGAAATAACCCCCACACAGCCTCATCAATATCATTCATGTCATGAACTTCCAAACAGTAGTTACATTTAATGTTTATTGCTCACTCTTTCTCCTTCTCTCTCTTGCGCTCGCTCTCTTTAAAAGGACAGGATTTTTTTTTCATATTGAGGCAAAACTCAAGCATAGGTCACATGTGCCTGGGTTATAGTAATGAAACTAAACTTGGATTGCATGCGCTTTGACTACATTAAAGCAAACAAAAACAAAACAAAAAAAAACAAAAAAACTTCTTGAGTCACTGGCAGAGTGGCGACAATCTTCTTGAAGATTCTAATGCATACAAACATATTTGAACATTTGTATGTCGTTCTAAGCTCCGCTTACAGAATTCACGGCCCCGACTTTTGGACTTAAAACTTTTTTTATGCATGCAGAAAGTGTATGGACAGACTTTACGGATGTGTTCTCATTTCTTCTGACTGTCAACAGTTTGTTTAAAGCAAATGAATGCTTCAGGTACATCTCGCAGACAACAGAAAAAAGCTAAAAATACAGGAAAAGCTACAGTTAGAAACATTTTGCACAAAGTTTCACAATCAATCACCACACAAACTATCAGCATGCACAATAATTATTACCAAATCTTTCAATGTTCTTATAATCACCCTCTTCAAATGAATGAGATGTATATGATCAAACATTCTTGAAATAATGTTTTGACAGAAGAGAGAACTTAATAATAACATTTTCATTCTTGAAGAGAAAACACAACTCTGCATGATACAATCAAATAACTTTCTTCTTGATTTCCTCAGATTCCTACCATGCTATCGTCCCAAATCTCAAAACAAAAAAAACAATGAAAAAAGATTGTAATAAAGTCACAGCTTTTCGCAGCTGTACAAGGGAAAATCATCACTTGAACACACAAAATGAAGTACTAAATGAGTAAATCAATGTATTACTGCACACATACAAGAACAGGCACGTGATCATGTCCGGGCACTCCGTTCACACTCCATCAAACACTCGCGCACCAGAATCCTTGCATGAACAATGCTGCGCTTCAGTCTTTCAGAAGATGTCCTGTTGCCTGCATAGGTTGGGCGAATGTCACGGCCCATGTCTTCAATGACAGCCAGCAGGGAACTGTATTTACTCTGAGACTGAGGAGGAATGACATGAGCGCCTTGCTGCTGAGGAGGAATTGCCATTGCTGCAGCAGTGGCAGCTGCAGATGCAGCAGCAGCGATGGCTGCAGCAGACGGGGGTTGTGGCTGGCCTGGAATTGTGCGCTGAATGGTTGAGGACGTGGAAGGAACAGCAAGGGGTGGGGTGGCACGCACCTCTGGCGCAAGTTCTTGTCTTGGGGTCCCAGGATTACTGACATTGGGCGTTGAGCTTCGACTGCTCTGGCTGTGTGGCGTACTGTCCTCATCTGCCATCTTTTCACTTTTTCCACTTGGACTCACAGATGATGAAGTTGCTGCTGAACGTTGAAAAAAAGAAAAATAAAGAAAACAAACACTGATTATTTTTTTTTTTTACATAACATCTTTATATATATAAAGCATGTCTATCTAAACAAGTGTATGGTAATCAGAGTCTTCTTTGACTGGAAAGACAGAAAAAGAGAAAGCTACATTTCCTATGCAAATAACTAAAAGAAAAACAAACTAATTTGTAACATGGTTTTTGCTGTTTGCTATTAAAGTCTCATTTTGTTCAGTACTTCATCCTAAACTTACTCCCCCCCCCCCCCCCCCCCCCCTCCATCCCCACCTTGCCCCCCCCCCCCCCCCCCCCCCCCCCCCCCCCCCCCATAGACTGTCTTTCCTTCTATCTAAAGGCAAGTTTTCACAGACATGAGAACTCACAAAATGGCTTACCAAATACTTACAGCCAAGGATGAGGATATGAGACGGAAGGTAAATAAAGAAATGACCACAGGACATTACTTCAAACAGACAATGTGACTTCTTCATGCTCTTCCGTCTTGCAGTTTAAGGGGTAAGATTTTGATCATTTTTGCACCATGTACCAGTCAGAGAAAATTATTACTTTTTTTTTTTTTTTTTTACACCAATCAAAAGGATGAAACAGCCGTCAACCATTTTCTCTCGCATGCGAGAAAACCCTAAGATAATATTGCTAACTCTTGCCTTTTTCTAGCCCTGCTCGCTATGAAAGTTGGTATGAAATGCTCACACTTGCAAAGCGAATATTCTCGCTGGCTCGCCTCTATCAGTCTATGAAACAGACAACTGTGCCTGGACTGATAGAAAGTCTCTTTTGTTCCTTCCCAGCAGCTGAAACAGTGTCTTCAGGATTTTACAACTAAAATTAAGTAGCAGATGATAATTACTCAAACAAATTTTCTTTCCAGAACATTCATTCTGTATTTCATTACACATCACAAAAGAATGTACATTCAATATGAAACAAGGAGAAAATATCACATTCAAAGCACTGGAAAGCACCTCAACAAAACCTCATCCAAATGGAGACTACATGAACACAATCTCGCCAATCAGGAGACAAAGCTTTCAAAATTTTTCTGATCTAGATTTCCAGTTTATTCCAGAAGAATTGCACCCCTTTACATATACCACATTCTCTCCGTCTCTGTCTCTCTCTCTCTCTCTCTCTCTCACCTCTCTCTCTCTCCACACACATACATGCACACCCACACACTCTTTCATATCACACACACACACACACACACACACACACACACACACACACACACACACACACACACACACACACACACAATGTTGACAGTCACTCCACACAGAATGTCTTAAAGGTGATAAGTAAAATAAGAGCTAATTCATGTTGTTTAGCTGTCAATGATTGGTCATACTTGCATGAGAGCTCTGAGGTACTGACCTCAGCTTGTCCCATTACTCTGCTTTTTGTCCCCTCACTTTAAGCTGCCAGTAGACATACCCCATGGTGGAGCACTGCCAGAGCTATAAATATCACATCAGCACTATGGTGCACAGCCCAGTGCCAGAGCTTCTCCAGCAAAACTGGGGCATCAGGAAGGTTGGCAGAGGGGAGAGAGAGTGGGGCACACAGAGTGGAAGGAGAGGCTGTGAAAATAGGATTTTGATTTTCTCCCATTGTCAATTTGTTGGCTGTGTAATTAGAAATTTACCAAGAACATACTGGTGGCATTGACTTGACACTAACTGGTGATTTTACACCGAGGCGCTGACCAGTGTGACTCATGATCCCCATAAATAAAGGCGATGGTTTGAACTGAATGTTTTTTTTTTTTCTTCACCTTTGCGGCCAACATTAATCCGAATAATCGAATTATGAAAAGTGAAACTTAAGGCTGTTTGATATTAAATCACACACACACACACACACACACACACACACACACACACACGATATATAGGCACGCACACTCGTACATTTACAACCACAAACAAAAACAAACAAAATCCTTGGACAAACTGCGCACATGTACCGCTGATGTTTTCATGTCTTCAGCTAGGCATCTCCGTTTACCGTGGAGATCCTCGCCATTTAAGGAGAAAACCCAATCGGTAGGCCAAGCTTTCATCCACCTTCCTTATCTGTTATCAGTGGAAATGTTTCTGATGTCAGCAAGATCATCATGACAGCTTCTCACGGGTTTAAATCCATACAAAGCTTGCAGACCCAATGAGATAACCCAAGGTACTGAAGACTCTTGCACCAGAAATCGCTCCCATACTGACTCGCATATTCCAGTCCTCCATCAACACTGGAGTTGTACCCAAAGACTGGAGATCAGCAAATGTCACGCCAGTTTTCAAGAAAGGGGAGCACTACGATCCTGCAAACTACAAGCGAGTTTCTCTGACAAGTGTGCCCTGCAATATCATGGAGCACATCATTATCAGTGCTCAAATGAACCACCTAGAGAGCAACAAGATACTTTCCCCACGTCAACATGGTTTCCGCAGAGGAAGATCTTGCAAAATGCAACTTTTAGAGTTGATGAAAGAACTGACACTACAGTGACAGAGACCATGGAAAGATGTGGCCAAACAGATTTTGTCATTTTTAATTTCGCAAAGGCCTTTGATAAGGTAAACCACTCACTCCTCCTCCATGAGTTACATCAGTATTTAGTTTGGGGCCATGTCAACAGGTGGATTGGTGGTTTCCTAAAAGATCGGCGACAGGCAGTTGCGGTAGATGGAATTAGATCAGACTTCATCTGTGTCAAGTCAGGAGTACCTCAGGGCTCCGTTTTAGGTCTGAGTCTTTTCCTGGCCTACATAAACGACTTGCCCGATAATCTCTCCTCACAGACACATCTCTTCGCGGATGACACAGCTTTCTACCGGCAAGTAACAACAAGCCAAGACCAAGATGATCTACAGCAGGACCTACATAAGCTTGAAAAATGGGACAAGAGTTGGGACATGACTTTCCATCCTGCCAAATGTACAACTCTTCCAGTCATCAGCCCCAAACAAAAGAACAAACTTAGTATCCCAAGCAACCATCTACACAGCCAGATCTTGACAAATGTTACTTCAACAAAATACCTAGGGGTTACCATCTCTCTCTTCTTCTTCTTCTTCCTAAAAGACTGGTCATAATGTTGATGTTATTTACTTAGATTTTAAGAAGGCTTTTGATACTGTACCACACAAAAGGCTACTTGTCAAACTATCTGCTTATGGTATAACTAGCAAACTATTAAAATGGATACAAGGATTTTTGACAAATAGGGTACAGCTTGTAAGAGTACTCTAAGTAGGTAGAAAGATCAAAATAAAGCCAAGGTTCTAAGTGGTATACCTCAGGGTAGCATCTTGGGCCCAATATTATTCACAGTATTTATATAATCACTTGCCATTATCATTAAAAAGCACCTGTAAAATATTTGCTGATGATACAAAACTGTACGATAAAACTTCACCATTCTCAGATTTACAAAACGATCTTTATAAACTCCAAAATTGGTCAGAGTATGGAAATCTGTATTTCAATATCTCTAAATGTGGTGTGCTACATATTCGAAAAAGCAACCAAGAACATGCTTATTATACGAGACATAATGGCAGCTTACAGAAGTTAAAGACCTTAAAAGAAGAAAAAGATTTGGGAGTAACTTTCGATAGCATGTTGTCTTTTGATTTACCTACTGGCAAAGTAGTAATAAAGCCAATCAAATGTTGGGTGTCATAAGGAGCAGTTTCTCTTACTTAGATAAGGAGGTATTCCTAAAACTTTATAAATCTTTTGTGAGACCTCATTTGGAATATATGCAAATGCGATTTGGTACCCATACTTGAAAAGACAGTCATCACAAATAGAAAGAGTTCAAAGACGTGCTACAAAGCTATTAAAAGAATGCAAAGAAAAATCTTATGCAGTAGATTACAATATTTGAATCTACATTCATTAAAAAAGCAGAAGGATAAGGTGATCTTATACAGACTTACAAAATATTTAATGGATTTGATGATGTTTGTGTTGACTCACTCTTTTCTCTTCCACAACATAACATCACAAGAAATGCAGAAGAAAAGATATTTATTCAGCACTGTCGTACTAACAGAAGAAAATTTTCCTTTTCACACAGAGTAGCCCCTTTATGGAATGAACTCCCTACTAACATAAAATTTGCAGAAGACACTAACAAGTTCAAGAATCTTTTGGATGTAATTCCAAAGTATAAGGAACTTTTCAACCATTTGATTTGATGATTGAAATGCCATATTAGGCATAGTGTAACAAAATGACAACTGCGCATTCAACACCTATACTTTTAACAAAAAGTATTTGACAAAGAGGGGACGTACATAGGCCGCGAGGCCTAGGCTTTTGAACCAGTTCCTATTATACTACTATTACTACTACTACTACTACTGGTTCACTCAAAAACGAGTAGGTCACCAGCACGCAAAGATCTTTCAAGATCTAAGCTGGGACCTACACATAAAAAACATCATCAGTAAAGCAAACAAGTCCTTAGGTTTCCTGAGGCGTAACCTGAAGATGAGTGGTCACAACATCAAAGAGACTGCTTACAAAGTACTGGTGCGCCCAGTCCTGGAATATGCAAGCACAGTCTGGAACCCATATACAAAAGACCACATCACCGCTATCGAGGCAGTGCAAAGAACAGCTGCCCATTTTTGTCAACAACATTACCACCGACATGCAAGTGTTCAACAAATGATCAATGAGTTTTGGTTGGACATCATTGCAAAACCGGAGAAAGGCTCCACGGCTCGCCATGCTCTACAAGATCAGACAGGACTTAGTACATGTGGAGTTTGGAAAGGCTTGTCTGATGGAAAATCAAAACTCAGAGCTGCAGCTTCACGCGACATAAGACTGCATTCCCATCAGCTAAACCGCCTCCTGTGTGTACGAAACTATCTAGATTAAAAACTCGTTCCTGCCACGTACTATCCAGGAGTGGACAAACAACTTGACAGAGGCTGCTGTGACATGAGACTCTTGACCTATTCAGGTCAAGAGCTAGCAGCCTCCTGCAGTAAAAAAGGGTTGTTTGTAGTTGTTGTTGTTGTTTACGTCAACCTCCCAGAAGTGTCAGAATAATCAACCTGATGATTGTGGACACTCGACGGATGATGATGATGATGATGATGATGATGATGATGAAGTGGGCAAACTGCACAGATGGAGAGAAGCTCAATGAACGGTTCCTAAAGCTTCCTTCGGTCAGCAGATTATCTTCTCTTAACTGAGGTGAATGTGATATAGACATTACATAAACAAATGCAGACCTGTATAGTTTTGTGAACTGAAAAGGCCAGCTAGTCGATCACAGAAAAAAGAGCGGGTCCTCTGGATCGACAGGAACAGGAAATGGTGCGTTTTCAAACTTAAACCGACAATTATTTTCTTCTCCACAGTTTAGTAGAAGTAACATTAACCTTTTACACTGTTCCGTTATATTTGCATAGACAACTGGCAGATTATGCACACCAAAAATTACCTTTAATTTCTATTCCAAATGCGCTATCTACATTTTCGTGTCAACAAAAAAATGTCTTTTAATGCAATATACTATAATGAAGACCCTCCCCTTCGAAATTTGCCTTTTCTTGCTTTAATGGGCTGAGAAAAAATCTCTCTCTCTCTCTCTCTCTCTCTCTCTCTCTCTCTCTCTCTCTCTCTCTAACAACAGACGGATCGCTTCTTCTGTCTGTGTGTGATGAGGTGTTTTTTTTTCTTTGTAGTCGATTTCTTTATTCTTGTTTGTTAATTGAAATTTCTTTTTCTTTCTTTCTTTTTTTTTTTTTAAACTTTAAATTCATCTACGCTTCAATGTTAATGGAGGAACAACTCATCAACTTTTTAATGTATTTGTGAAGGTTTGTGTGTTTGTTAAAAGCGTTGCAAGTTTTAGTCGCTAGTCA
>JADBJO010001302.1:135000-155000 GCA_016801955.1 Conus betulinus
TTCATATATTACGCACACCTTTCTATTCTTCCTTTTTTTTTTTTTCAATGATACAAGTAATGCTGGATGAAAGAAATAGTTATTTATGCGCATAAACATGAAACTAATTTTGTCAGAAATGAACAACAATTACGACTAGACTGATGGAGAAAATGGAAAATGCCCTACCACACGTTTCCAAACATGTAAATATATACACATATAATTAAAATCAATGATATCAACATTGATTTGTGAATACTAGGCTTAAAACCAGATAGAATCACTACATTTCCAAAAACAGAGTCAGTTTTGCTTGACTTTTCACTAATGAACATGGTTTGAATGATATAGTCATTTATCATTTTCTTTCTTATTTCCAAACAGGCCTTCAAAGTGCATACACTATCACAACCACATGACAGAAAAATGGGACAAACTCTGTGATACCACGACAAGGTAAGGGGGGAAAACGAAAACGAAAAAAAAAAGCCCCAAAGAAATATTTCACTCACAGAAAGGCAAAAATCACAAACAACAATGCCACAGGCATGAAGAGATAAATAACAAGCATTAAACCAGGCACACAGATGTGGCATATTCATCTTCCTGTACTGAACATTCTTTTGTTCTATTATTCAAACCTGGTCACTTATCTGCATGCACATATCTTCTTTTCAGGCGCAGCAGAGAAAGACTGAGCACGGGAGTGGTTGGTTTGGTGTGCAGGCATAGAAACTGTGCATGTACATGGGCATGTATGAGTATGTGTGTGCACATGTGTATGTATTATGTAGCAGTTTATATTGTAACTGTACTCTCTTACTTCTTGAACTGATTGCAAGGCTGCCCACCTCCTCCTGCATCTTCCTGGGACACACTTCTTAAAAACCATGGACACAAGGACCAATATCCAGGGAGGCATGTCTCAATGTCAAGTATCACAACTGTAGCAAAAACAGACTGAAAGCGTGCCTTTGTTTACTCCATGTACAAGTCCAACAAAGGTTTCGTGGTAAGTATAGATGTCCTGTAGAGATTGGTGGCAAGACCCTTCTAAAATCTTGTGGCTGGATGCAGCTGTGCAGATTCGTTCTCACCATCATGATATGAATCACACCTCTTGTCTTTGCATTGCTTTGATACCTTTTTGTGTCCCACAAAACTTTTTGAGGCAGACTGTGCATATGCGCATTTATTGATCCTGCACTGTTTGGGTCATTCGGACAGTTTCAGTAGTCTCGGCTACCAGTAAACGCCAGTTAGGGGCAATTCATCTTGAGAATTCTTTCCCCAAGAATATATGAAACAGGAATGCGGATTCTTGGGACAAACTGCCGTTTTCCTTTGATTTCAGAGAGACAAACACTGATACTCTGGGACAAACACTGATATTCTGGAACAAACATAGATACTCTGGGACATACACTGATACTCTGGGACAAACACGGATACTCTGGGACAAACTAACAGATACTCTGGGACAAACTAACGGATACTCTGGGACAAACTCATGGATACTCTGGGACAAACACTGATACTCTGGGACAAACATGGATACTCTGGGACAAACTCACGGATACTGTGGGGACAAACACTGATACTCTGGGATTAAACACTGATATTCTGAAACAAACATGAATACTTGGGGACAAACACTGATACTCTGGGACATACATTAATATTCTAGGACATACACTAACACTCTGGGACAAACACTGATACTCTGGGACAAACACTGACATTCTGGGGCATACACATACACTTATACTCTGGGACAAACACCGAAACTCTGGGACAAACACTTATACTCTGGGATACTAGGACAAACACTGATACTCTGGGACAAACACTGATACTCTTGGACAAACATATATACTCTGGGACAAACATGGATACTCTGGGACAAACACTGATACTCTGGGACATACACTGATACTCTGGGATAAAACACGGATACTCTGGGACAAACACAGATACTCTAGGACAAACACTGATACTCTGGGACAAACACGATACTCTGGGACAAACACTGATACTTTGGGACAAACACGGATACTCTGGGACAAACACTGATACTCCTGTGATTACATTACCTCTAGCCTGATGCGCATGACTTGGGGTAGCACAGCCATGGATTTCGATTTCTGACTTCCTTATCATCCAACATGGCACCCCCCCAAGCTACTGTCATGGACCGTTGAAAACTATGCTTCTTCATTTCACCCATAGGCCTTCATTGTTTATTCTCAATGTTCCAAGAAGGGGTAAAGAATTATGTGATTTTGATTCCTTACATGAGCTGACTGAATTTGTGTGTGTGTTTAACTCTCAACTGTTACATATGTAATCCGAGTTGGCCTCAAACTTAAAAGTCTCAACTGCTAATATGACTCGTTGAAAGAAATGTGCTTATTTCTACAGAAACTATCTCAGTGAGTGCAAATCAGTTGCATCAAAATATTTAAAAAATCAATGCACAAGATCAAATATTGAAAATATCAATCTAAAATGCAATTTTAAAAGATCATTCTTTTGTTGAAAATATCAATCTAAAAACAATTGTTATCTCTTCTTTCATTCTTTATTCTTTTTTCTTTCTTCTTTTTCTTTTTTTTTTTTCTTCTTTCTTTCTTCTTTTTTTTTTTTTTTTTTTTTTTTTTTTTTTTTTTTTGATATACTGTGATGCATCTTGGACAACAAATGCAAATTTAAACATCTGCTACGAATGATCAATCGTTTTCAATTTTGACCCTGATAGTGCTTCAAGGTCAAACAAATATTCAGTAATCACGTTTATTTTTCTGAAATCATAAAAACACCCTCAGATGAAAAGTGACATACACTTGAAAGACAAAAAAGTAAAAAAAAAAAGTTGTAAAAATTTTGAGCTTCCTTTATGAAACACAATCAATATCAGAAAGACTATTGTATTGAAATTAGTTCACACATGTACATTCTGAACTAATATCACACTGAAGAAATACTTACATCGTTTGACAATATCGTCTTGATTTTAAAAAAAAGTTTGATTATCTTGTCATGGCCAAACAAACAAACACGGAGACATGAAAAACAGATGGTCCGTCTGGAAATGAGCAGAAAGGAACATTTGATCATTTTGCATTAGAACAGAAAACAGATTACTCTCAGCGACTGCAGTTCTGGGTGTATAAAACTTGACGCGGCTATACATAGAAAACCTGGAATCAGACGCATGAGAATAATGCCACACAGGATTACAGAAAATGAGACTGGAGAAAAAAAAAAAGAAAAATGTTCAGATGACATACAAGGTCAAATTTTGATCCAACCATCACACTTCTTTGTGATCTGTTATGTAAAGCCTCAGCTCCCACAGACAGAGCTGAGAAAATACCTTTCACACGCTTCCCTCTGAAAATCTTTGTGAGTACATTAGAAAACGTGACACAGTTTTTAAAAAAAAAAAAAATCGTCATGGGATGTAGGCATCTTCTCCGAGAGACTGTACGCCCTAGCATTGTTTTGTTTGATGTGAACGCTGACTGCAGTGCTGGAAAAGGGGGTTCTCCATTTCATTTCCATTTCAGCACAGCAAGCAACCAAAACAGGCCCCCTTTCTGGGCTGTCACCAGGGTGAAAGAAAACACCTGAAACGAACTAACTCAGAGCACATACATTTGAATATTCAAAACCCTAAGGGGGATAAAAGCAGGCTAGAATGAGTGTGCCAGACATTGTGCTACATTGTTCAGAATCAAATGTAAAAATAACACATTGAAAATATCTTTAAAACATTTGAATCTGAACAATGATTCTTTAAAAAAGCCAATGTAGTAAAATCTGTAATTTGTAGAACAGACTGCTTGAAACCATTTCAACGCACAGACTCTCAGTAAGCTGTCACTAGATTACAACATAAAAACTAGCATGTTCTATATTTTAACAAGACAGCAAGTGTAAACAAGATTTTTCTGGAGAAAAGGTACTTGAACCGACCAAAATGGCAGAAAAACAATGGACAACAAAATAGAAAGACAGCACATCAAAAAATAAAATAGACAAGGCAAGAACAAATAAAAATTGAAAAAGACAAAAAAAGAGGAAATCATCAGCACAGAATTTCCAGAAGCAGAAATATAATGACTACTGAAAGACTTCCACCACCTCCACTGAGAGAGGAATGGGAACAGGCATGCGGGCAGGAAGCTGGTATGTGTGAAGTACTTTAAGCAAGTATTAAAAAAAAACATCATCTAAGCCCACAAAAACCGCCTGAATCTGACAAGTGATGACATCAGACTCGTTCATTTAAAGTCTTGTCACTGAAGGCCAACAAAATGAGAAATGGGGGGTGCATACACCATGAGCTCTGGGTATTTGCTGAGGAAGACTTTCACCCGGTCCATGTAGTTGGCTTCATTGTAGGCCATGTTGTGTGCCGTAAGGAATCCACGTACCACCGGCTTCACACGCAGGCACTGCTGGTCCGACAGCCGAGGAAACATGTGGTGCTCGATGTGAGCACTGAAATCAGAGATTCATAGTCAGGTTTTATGAGAATGAAATACATGCATGCATACACACAAACGCACACACACACATGCACACACACGCACGCTCACACGCACACACGCGCACACACACACACACACACACACACACACATCAAGCCAGCCTGTTGAAACGAACTATCAGAATGCTTTCACTTATATTTCCTTGACCTTCCGTTAAACATACCAATGAAAAAAAGAAATCTCTTCCTGGGATCTCGAGGTGTTTTTCTGAATATCTCTTGAACTTCAGATGACCTCATGTGGCTTTATTTTAGTCTTTATTTTAACAGCAGTTCTAGGAATATTCAAAATTTGAAGCAACACATATCATGAAATGATATCCAAGTTATCGTCTGTATCACACAAATCATGTAAACTGATGATAGTTTCTTTTTCAGAGTAAGCCTGAACCAGACACTGAGTATAGTGTATAAAATGGTAAAAAAACTGGAAAGACCCAGAAGAGAGAGAGGGTATCCAAAACAAAAGAGAGAAAAACAATTGTTGGTCAAATCCAAATTCTATTTTGTTCCTGTTGTTTGTCACATATGATGTCACATACACACACACACACACACACACACACACAAACTTTAGTGGTGCAGAGTGAGACCTTGTCAGTATTCAAGAATTAACCAGTATGTTGTGTCCATGGGTAAGTCGGGCGCCTGCTAAGACTTGTCCATGACAGCCTCCTTCCCAACCTTTCCACATTAATTGTTCATTTATTTATCTATTTAGCTGTGAGCCCTGAAAATTCATGGGAGACATGATATAGCATATGGACTGTTCCACGCAGGGTGATGCCTTCTTGATGAAAACTAAAAGTGATGCAAGAACAGGAAGAAGAAGAGCAAAAAACATATTCCCCAGCAACCACTGTTGCTGGTAGTGTTGGCCGAGTCAGCAAAGATTTCAACTTATCAGGACAGCTCAAACACAACCGGTGAAACGATGCCAACTGACAGAAATAATCATTTCCGACCGAAACAGTTTTTCAGTCTTTTCTCAGTTTTCCTTGGCTCAGGCAATAAAAGGCCAAGTTTATACTTGGGTGCAAGGCCTGCTCGTTACGTCACTTCATGTGACATGTTGCTCATGTGATATTGGGTAGACCTGTGCTCCCGGGTGTGGGCAGGTGCATGGGGAAGGATGTGAAATGGGAATGTGTGTGATGTTGAGTGAGGGTGAGTAATGTTTTCATGGGAGTTGTAATCCCCCCCCCCCCCCCCCCCCCCCCCCCCCCCCCCCCCCCCCCCCCCCCACCCCCCCTGTTCTGGCAAGATTAAAAAGAAAAAAAATTCTTAAAGTATATTCCGATAAAATGAATGAAAAAAACAAAGAAATAACATATCCACATCATCAGCATACATTGCTGTGAAATTTACACAAGTTTTTAATTAGCACTCTTTATCAAGTTTCGGATGAGTGCAAAAACAATTGGATATTGTCCTAATGAGATAAGAAATGCTTTGTTAAACAATTATCTTTCTTCCTCTTTGAATTGCAGTTGCACACCAAGAACACACACATCTCTCTCTCTCTCTGTCTCTCTCTTTCCCCCGCTTGCATTCTCTATCACACACACACACACACACACACACACACACACACACAGCAAATCACCCTGACTCCATTCATGACTATCCAAAATTTATTTTTACATCTATGAAATGCACTCTTGAAGATGTTGGACACACACACACACACACACACACACACACACACACACACACACACACACACACACACACACACACACACACACACAGCAAATCACCCTGACTCCATTCATGACTATCCAAAATTTATTTTTACATCTATGAAATGCACTCTTGAAGATGTTGGAGATGATCTGACTGGGCAAGGAAAGGAAAAACTGTGTAAATACTAAAATACACACACATAAAAAAAGAAAGAAATACAATTTAATAATCATTACAATAATATTGAATATTTTCATCTAAATGTTCCTTAGCACTACTGGCACTGCCACAACATGACCTGAAAAATATGTTCACAGCAATTCACACCACTTGAGTGGTCAAGTGTCCATTCAGCCTATTTTGTTGTGATGTATAAAATGTAAACAGTCCATTTTCAGGCCATGTGTAAATGCTGACTTCCACAACCAGACCATTTTCAGGTTACGTGTGGATGCTGCTTCCACAGGCTGACCACTTTCAGGTTACATGTGGATGCTGGCTTCCACAGGCAGACCACTTTCAGGTTACATGTGGATGCTGGCTTCCACAGGCAGACCACTTTCAGGTTACATGTGGATATTCTGTCTTCCACAACTAGTCCATTTTCAGATCAAGTGTGGAACTGGATACACTGCCTTCCACAAAAGGTCACGTGTGGATGCTGCCTCTAGTTCCAGTCAGTCTATTCTCAGGTCACATGTGGATTTGCTGCCTCTACCTCCAGCCCATTTTCAGGTCACATGTGCACAATGCCTCTTCTACCTCCAGTCCATTTTTTCTGATCACATGTGCACACTGCCTCTACCTCCAGTCTATTCTCAGGTCACGAGTAAATGCTGCCTCTATCTTCAGTCTATTCTCTGGTCACTGGAAATGCTGCCTCAATGTCCAGTCTGTTTTCAGGTTAAATGTGGATGCTATGCTCATCTCCAGTTCATTTTCATGGCACATGCAGATGCTCTCCACCACAACTGGTCCGTTCCCAGATCAAGTGTGGATGCTTAAATCCCAAGTCCATTCTCAGGTCATAGGTGGATCCTACCATCCTCAACCAGTACAACAGGTGTGGATATTTTGTCCCACAAGTCACATAGCTCACACCTGCCTACTGGCCTACACGAAAGACCTGTGGACAAAAAGAGCAGCAACCAACTTGAATACAGAATTTTAAAAAAAAAAAATGACAACAAAGAGAAACTTACATGAGAATGGCTGAAATCCTAATCAGCAAAGAACATGAAAAAGCTAGAGCAAAAAAGAGATAAAAAAACAAACATAAATATATTTTCCACTATTTCTTCTTCTTCTCCTTCTCTCTTCTTTTCTTCTTCTTCTTCTTCTCTCTCTCTCTCTCTCTCTCTCTCTCTCTCTCTCTCTCTCTCTCTCTCTCTGCTGTCCAATGTGTGTGCTGTCCAATGTGCTGTGCCACTCCGTGGCATTGCACCCATGCCACTCGTTCCAACCCTTCCTCCACAGCCAGAGCCTGGCACGGCCCACCACAGCCCCAGCAATCCAAAGGAGCAGTCAGTATGAAGTCATCATGAGACAACCTACAACAGCAGACTCTGCACACTGCTGCCAAGGTACTTCAGTGGTGCTCAGTGGTGTCTGTGCTGATCCAATATGTGCAGGACACCACCTACTAAGACCCCTTCTCACAACAATAATTGCATAGCTGCACTTGCAGAGCTGGCGTGAGTGAGCCTTCCCTCTGGGGGGGCGCCCACCACATCAGTCATACAACAATCTCCATGAATTTGCCAGTACAGGTGACCATGGCAGAATCAAACCAAGGCTACTGAGAGCCATCATTAAATTATGAATATGTTTGCTGACAAGTCACTGAACAGCTAATGCTTACTTAATTAATTTTTGATTAGGGAGGGCAAGCAGAATTCTGGGGGACATATTCTTAGCTACTTGTCCCAGGGACAACAGAAAATTCCCTTGAAATTTCTAGGCCTGTGGATACATATGAATGTGCATGCGCGCACACACACACACACACACACACACACACACACACACACACACACACACACACACACAGTGTGTGTGTGTGTGTGTGTGTGTGTGTGTGTGTGTGTGTGTGTGTGTGTGTGTGTGCACTTGGCAAGACCAGTACAGTACCTAAAGTTGTGATTATCTACCACATGTGCATGGGCGCACACACACACACACACACACACACACACACACACACACACACACACACACACGCACACACTAAAGAGCACTGTTCTCATTAATATGATGACACTGTCACAAATCAAATGCCAATTTTTTCGTAGCACCCAGCTGCTGTAAACAAAGTCATGCACTGACATTCACTCATCGCACACAAAAAGCACAACCATTCAGCCAAACAATCATGCATGCATACACACCCATCAGACTCAGACCTGGGAAGTGTGGTCCCTTGCAGAACAATGTTATTATAATTTATAGGAGCTCACTCAGCACCCTTTCAGGGCAGTCAAACATTGATATTTACTTAAGAAAAAAAAAAAATAAAGCAGTGTCCTGAAAAAAAAAAAAAGAAACAAAGAAAGATCCCTCAGCACTTTTTCAGGCTGTTAACATGTTGATTAAAAAAAAAAAAAAAAAATCACCGGCGAAGTCCTGAAAAAAAAGCAATAAAAACAGTGTGGGATGCAGTAAATCAGTAAACACTACTGAGAGATTTAGCACAGCTATTGACAATGTGAAGGCGAAAACAAATAGGCTGAGCTGAAGACATTATTCTTTCTGCTTTCTTTTTCACCCCAAGATTAAAAACAAAAAAGAACCCCCCCCTCCCCCTCCAGCAAACAAACAACCCAGAGTTTTATGTCAAATGTTGTTAAAAGAAAAGTAAATCTTTAAAACAATCTTTAAAACAATCATATGGGCAAAAACATGCTGCAAAAAAGGCATTTTATGTCCTTCCTGAACAGTGTTTAAACTTTCAATTTTGTTTTCATTAGATTAAAAAAAAAAAAAAAGACCATACTGAACAGTAGCTACAAAGTTGAATGCACAATACAGGATTTAAAAGAATGGACTTCAGTAAAGCAAGATTAAAAAAAGAAAAAAAAAGGTGTGAAAAGGCAGAGTCTAATTACAGAAGATGCAGAATACAATTTACACTGAAAAGAGCCTCTGATATCACCACAAGGGCAACACTGGAAATGATACATGTTCCACGAACACACATGATCACATGAAAACCAGTACTTTTTCAATGCACGACATGCAAACAAACATGCACGTATGCATGCACACACACACGCATGCACGCGCTCACACACACACACACACACACACACACACACACAAATAACAATGAAAGTAGATGACCACTGGCTTACCTGCATAATGATGATTTCATACCCAGTGTTGATGTTTAACTTTGTTCTAAGTGACGATCTGTCAGGTTAAGTAATATAGATCTCCATTCCAATGCGTGTTGACCAAACATTGGTCTCTCATGATTCTGTGCGATGCTGTCACTTGGTATCTCCAATATCATCCCAAAACAGGCCCGAAATGTGAAATCAAAGAGTGAACAAATTTGTACAAGTGGTGAAAGATCTTCTCCTTCTTGCCCCAAATCAAGGTCATCTCCAACGTCGGTCAGTGACAGATACATGACACAAGCTTGGAAATCTAAAGCTTTTGTAGACATGGGCATCATTGTACACTTCAAGAGACTGAGATTGCCATGCTGACCATGTCTCTAAACTTCAACTTCGTACCTATTCTTTTGCTTCGACAGGTTTTGCACAAATTGCAGTCACCATTGCCAATGATGGATTTATACCACCTATGGAGGAAGTAGGTACTTAGTAGACATCTTCAGTTTAAATGAATAGAACTAAGGTCTTGTGTAAAATGTAAGTTTGGGTTGTCAACCTCTATTTTTCTTGCAACCGCTACTTAGCAAGGCTTGCATTGGACTGCAGGCCACTAAACCAGTCTACACAGTTTACATGGATGCACAAATATATATCCCTTTATCTCTCTCTTGCACACATTTATCACAAGTGTATTCTAATACCAAAAATTTGTATAATTCCTTTCTTCTGCCTCCCCACCCACTCCTCTCAACTTTCTCCTATCCTTCCCTGTCAGTATACAACAATGCAAAAATAAACATAGACATTTAACAGAATAGCTGTTTCAGATACCAAAAGTTGGAGTGTTGTTGCATTAGACACTAACAGGAAAAATGAAGGAGATATCTTGGAGTGTGTGTTAGTGTTAGTGTGTGTGTGTGTGTGTGTGTGTGTGTGTGTGTGTGTGTGTGTGTGTGTGTGTGTGTGTGTGTGTGTACTTCGTTTTAGTTTACATGCATGTAAAATATGACCACAATAGCTTCTGGGCAGACACTTTTCTTGATAATGATAAGGGCAAGACATGGGGGAAAAATTTCAATTATTTCCGTGGATGTAGATTGATGGAACTCATGATTTCAAGTCATATAAATGTGAAGAAAAAGAGTCAGTAAGCTTCAGCGTATCAAATTCTTTAACAAAAAGGACTTCCCTCCCAAGCCCTTCACCCTCTGGACGTAATGAAATTACCTAATGATACTGTGGCCAAAACAGTGGTCAAGTACAGGGTTTGCGAGAGAGGTTGAGGACACCTGTAGACATCTGGTACACTTTCTTGGGTCGATCCTTGAGCGTGTACATGGGCAGCCCAATGTGTTGGAATACATTGACATGGGATGTATGGAACGGACAGCACACCACGACTGATCACAGTCAGCGCCAAGGCCTGCAGAAAACTGAATCCTGACACCTGCATAAAGAGTGTGAAGTTTACCCACAGGCCAAAAGATGCCAGCAACAGAAATCGCAAAAGAGACAACCACTGCCCCCACAGTGATGCAACAGCAACAAAGGGTGTAATTGCAGGAATCAGAAAGGGAGTGACGAACATGTAGAGGTAAGGTGGTACTATGGGCACTTTCCATGTGCTGGAGTCCCGATGCCCACAATATTGGTGTAAGCGTGGTGCTGCTTCACATGAATGATATAAGAAGATTCGGACGGGAAAGTGCCGCAGATGTCTGAGAAAAAGAATCCCAGCAGACGATTCAAGGAATCGGACTGCACTGCCGCTCGGTGAGCTGCTAGGTGCCTCCCTTGACTGCCAGAATACTGTGGCAGCATCCAAGCATGACGATTCCGCTGCAGATAATTGGGATCGAGTCTGATTTCATTATGAAAAAGCTAACACTGCCCCAAACGCTCCAAGAGCGTGGGTTACACTGTCTATCCCGTACGCTTCCCACCAGGACATCTTGCTGACTTCATTGTCAACTTGCTTTTTCAAGTCCAAATACTCTGGCAGCTGATCGAGTTGCACATCATGATATACATCGCTGTCCTTTTCTCTCAGTTTTGCAATATGCGCACCAACCTTGGAAGTTGAGACGTCATATTCTGCCAATGTAGCTGCCTTCCCTGTTTTGGCTGTGTATTTCTTAGCCGAAACCTCCATTTTCTTCCCTTGCTTTTCGCTGATTCTCTCTTGCAGTGATGATCAAACTGATTCTTTCAGCGATGTTGCCGATGAAGCCCTTAGTCGACCTTTTTTCCCTTCTTTTTGGAACGTTGCAAATCACTTCACGTCCAAGCGAAGCCAAATGAGACAAAGATCTTATGACCTGGCTTTATTTAGTTTTCACTAAGCTTTTTCAAAAAACAAAACAAAACAAGTCATCAGTTAAAAAAAAGTGGTCCCCAGCTGTTCCTGGCGACTGTAACTAAACACAAGTACAAAGCTCAACAAGGGAAGTTATTCCGGTTTAAAAGTTAAGCGATATAGTGATGAATAGTGTCCTGGATAAGCCTTCAACTGGGTCTTTAAGTGAAAGGGCTATCACACGATCCGTAGTTTGGGGCCGCACCGAATAAATTCCTCTGCAATGATTCCTCTCAATGCCATACATTAGATGTATGATCGTTATGAAATGGAACGCGCGAGCGGTGTGTGTGTGTGTGTGTGTGTGTGTGTGTGTGTGTGCGTGCGTGTGATGTTAATTGATCTTGACTGGTTGTAAAAGAGACGACTGCAGGCGGATATCTGAACAAATCTTGTTTAGATTTCTAATATTTATTGAAGATTTGTTTAGATTTCAGCCTGCAGTCGTCTCACTTTGCAGCTAGATCTATTTTGATTCATACTGACTGCTACCCTTCGTTGTTTTGTATTTTTGTTTACGTCGTCGTTTTTGTGCAATTAAGCACTCGTTATTTTCATTGTCCTATTTGTTTGTGTCTTGCCTGAAGAAGACCTAAGAGGTCGAAACGTGTCTTGTTTTGTCGTGTGACTCGTTTGTCAATTTTTCTCTTGGCGGCTCGCTAACACCTATTTAAGCTTTGATCTTGACTGATAAGTAATTAGAACGTCTAA
Source organism: Conus betulinus (assembly GCA_016801955.1). Lineage (NCBI taxonomy): Eukaryota > Metazoa > Mollusca > Gastropoda > Neogastropoda > Conidae > Conus > Conus betulinus. The sequence goes on from JADBJO010001302.1 coordinate 147,629, forward strand.
TCTGTTTGATTCTACATTGTTGATCAAATTCGTGTGGCAAATTTAGTTCATATAATGCAAACAACGACAACAATAAGAACAAGAAGTGACAAGAACAAAGACAAAAAGGAGAACAGCAGCAGCAGCAACACCACCACCACCACCAATGATAATGATAATAGGCCTACTAATGATAATAATAATACTAATGATAGAAATACTGATGGTAATGATGATGGACAAATTCAAAAGGCAAAATATCCAGAATCATTATATTGGCTTATGGATGGTTCAATAGCTTCTTTTTATCACACGGGTCCACTGGCACTTTTTCGGGAACCGATGATGACTAAACAGGTCTTCTCTCAAAAATAAAGTATTCCTTGTCGGCTGGTGGAAATGTTCATCCGTCGAAAGTGACATATGTTACGATTTCGGAGAAAAAAAAATTAGAAATGGACCCAACAGCCTTAAGAGTATAACGAAGAACAAGCCGTTTGAAACAAGGTTTAACAGCCACTTCTTTCCTACCTGACTGAAACGATTCATGTAAGAGTGCCTTAAGACTCCTGCAAAATAGGCTTCGTGTCCTTGATCAGAGCTGAACCCTGTGACGGGAGACTCCATAAACACGATATCAGCTGTACATATGGAATTCGCGAAACAATATGCGGATAGACGACCCTCAGGTCAGAAATCAAAGCCCTCTACACTTACATTCTTTTATCACTCCCCCCCCCCCCCCCCCCCCCCCCCCCCCCCCCCCCCTCCCCTTTTGGTTGTTGTTGTTGTTGCGTGCGCAAAACAAAAAAAGAAAAAAAAAAAAAGAAAAACAAAAGAAAAAAAAAAAAAAAAAAAAAGAAAGAAAGAAAAAAAAAGCGGCGGAGTGTTTGATTTAAGAGTTGCTGCTCCAGGGCAGGACAAGGAAGCAGAGATCGAGGATTAGGGGGACATCCCGATTCGCCCTCATTCAATTCGCCCCTTTCCCAGTCCACTCCACCTGTGTAGCCTACTGCATGGGTGTCGTTTTTCCCCGACTCAGGGAGCCCATTTTCTTCATGCACTATCAAACTGCCTTTTGGGGGGTTCACGTTTGGAATTCGTTTGTTTTATTTTCATGGTAAGACGCATAAGACATGGACATGCATGATGTCTGCATGCACCTAAAAACAGGCCTACACACATAACATCAGCTGCATGTATGCACGCACACATGCCTGGTTATTATGTTTTTTTATTTCGTTTTTTTTTTTTTAATTAATGTTATGCCATGATAATTGATGGTGCAGGCGCACTCCTGTACTTATATGGCTGCTCTCTCTCTCTCTCTCTCTCTCTCTCTCTCTCTCTCTCTCTCTCTCTCTGGTGTATGTGTGTGCGCTCGCGCGCGCGCGCATGTATGTGTGTGTGTGTGTGTGTGTGTGTGTGTGTGTGTGTGTGTGTGTGTGTGTGTGTGTGTGTGGTGTAGTGTAGCGTAGCGTAGCGTAGTGTAGTGTAGTGTGGTGTAGTGTTTAATATGATCTGAGTTTAAATGTGGTGGGGTTTTGTTCTTCATTTAGACTATACTAACATTTTAGCTAGAAGATTTACTCGATCCATAATCCCACATTATTCCCCTACCACCTCCTTGTTTTCTTTCCACTGTCTGCCCACAGTGTGACAATGCCAAAGACTGATGATCAGAAGGGGGTGAGGGTGTAATGATGTTGTTTTGTGTTGTTGTGGGTTCTTTCACTCATTACTCTCAGAGACTGAAAAGGCTAGATTGCACACAGAGAAATAACTATGTCTTCACACAAAGAGGGTCGGGATGGAAGTGAGGAGATGGTAGCATGCAAGCAGTGGCTGGCATAAGAGACAAAGAAGAGGCTTTCCCACCAACTGGGAGGGGCTGTTTATTGATATTGACAGGTGGTGCCAGAACTATATTTAGGGCTGTTGCAATAAAGTATTGTTGGCCATACTCCTGTATTGACCAAAGAGCATAGTGCATCAATATCAGTGGTGGGGGGGGGGGGGGAGCTGCGGAGGGGTGGGTGGTGGTGGTGGGGGGGGGGGGGGGGGGGGGGGGGGGGGGGGGGGGTGGTGGACCAGAAGCAAAATTCTGACAACTGGAGTGGACGGGGTGAAGAAGATGGCATGGAGGAGAGCGCGAGGGGGATGATCACACCCAACCATTCAACTGTTGGCAAACTGACCACAGGAATGCCGAGGAAGTACATGCTGTTAAATTCAGCAGCATACTCGGACATCATTCTCTCTCTCTCTCTCTCTCTCTCTCTCTCTCTCTCTCTCTGTATCCTTTTAGTCCCTAATGAGAAAAAGCATGTTCTTGCTTATCTCTTACCTTTGGGTATACTCTAGGCCTGTCTCTTTCACTCCCTCCTCTCTCTCTCTCTCTCTCTCTCTCTCTGGAGTGAACGCGCGGTCACCGTTCGGGTCGGACGTGTTTGACAAGACTCCCGTCCTTCCACCTGTAGCATAGCGTGAACTGATTTTTTGGACTCAGAAAATTTCAAGGTGTTTCCTACTGAGGAAATCGTGCTTGCTCCGTCATGTCAATTGCTGCGCTGCAGCACAGACTTTCTGTTGGGTATTTCAACCCTGTTTTCACCATCTTCATGGCAAAGAGAGCGAGAGCAGCGATATCTTCTCACAAGTCCCGGACGATGATTTTTACTCGACTGACAGTTAGGCCGTCAGACTTGCTTTTGTTGTGGTTGTCGGAAGTGTTGATCTTGCGATGTGGTGACGTTGAAGAAAATCCTGGACCCACTCCTCAGAATTCTATCAACGCCTACGACGGGGGGTAGTGAGGCGCGCCTGTCACAGCAGATTGACTCTGTCATGAGGTTAGTGTCCAGCCTTTCACACCAGACAGTCAATATGCGGAATCAGTTTTACACATGACATGTCCGACATCAAGCAGGGGCTGTCGTTTATGTCACAGGCAGTCACACGGAACTCGACGGATATACAGACCCTCCAAAAACGAATGCATGAGTCAGAAGATCACATTCAGAGACTAGAGAACCAGTTTGAACGAATACAGTCAGATCTACGTCGCAGGAACGTTAAGATTTCCGGGCTGGAGGAACCGTCAGATGAAACGTCATCAGGGCTGGTCAGCACACTCATTAACTTACTGAACACCTATTATACTGACTTAGTGTTGGACCGTGACGATGTTGTCGATGCTGTTGGCGTGGGACGACGCAAGAGTGACCAGAAGAGAGCTGTCATCGTTACCTTCAGGCGGCATGACTTGACCATGGTCCTGATGTCCAGCCAGAGGGCTGGTCCTGAGCTGCAGGAGAATGAGGGCGTCAGACTTGGTCCTGATCTCACCCCGCACCAGCGTGACGAGATGATGCGTCTCCGGGAAGAGGGGCGACGGGGGTACCTGAGAAACGGCCGTGTGGTGCCCGTCACAGCGTCAAGAAGACACAATCAGTCACGACAGAACTACGACTATGACAACAGAGTGTATTAATACACATCACACTCATAGATTATCTGATTTCGACACTGTAGACAGACAGCTGACTAGTGACAACACTGACCGTTCCCAAGAGGGTGTTTACGAGGAAGCAGGAGGGGAGGGCGGGGTGCCCAATGGTAACTTTAATCTGTGCGGGGACTGGGCACTGACAGGCGACACTGAGAACACTGAGGACAGACCTGTAAGTGACCGTGATGATGACAGACACAGTGAGCAGCAGACGGAAGACGAACTGAACACCTAGAGAGACAAGGACACTGGCGCTTACCACAAATTGACCGATGACCTTTCTACAGACGACCCTGTCCTGAGGACACTCGAGACTGTCGTACCTGCTTCTATTACCACCAATTCACATGACAACTATGATCTGAAGGCAGTGCACACTGAGTCTCGGCTCAGTGCTGTGTCAAGAGATGTGCCAGTTTCACCCACACACCCGCGAGGCTTCGGCAGGGGTTCCCCTCTGTCCACCCCGCGGCAGTCTACAACACCAGACGAGGGAACCAACGGCACCCGTGTGAGGAGCGGGGGTCGAGGCAGGGGTTCCCCTCTGTCCACCCCGCAGCAGTCTACAACACCAGACGAGGGGACCAACGGCACCAGTGTGTAGGGAGCGGGGGTCGAGGCAGGGGCCGTGTCGGTGGCTCTCACCAGGCACGGTCCTTGTCGGGGCGTGGCTCTCTGCCTTCGCCAGCCATGACACGGGGCCGCTCTCAGGTCTCTGCCGGCACTATGGAGAAGCACCCTGTTGCGGACAAGATCAAGGCTTCAAGTGGAGACGACTCCAGGCAAACCAAACTGCCGAAGGGCTGGCTGGACAGACGTAAGCCTGAAGGCAGCAGGAACGCCTCCCCGGCGTCAGAGGGCCGGAACGGCAGCAGGGGGCGACAGGAGATGACGGGCAGGCCAGGGCACTGAACACTCTAGTCCCACTGCAGTGCAGCCAGCGTTGAGTACAGCTGAAGACTGTACCTCAAGTTTTACTGCGCAGAAGTGTACATGTGAAAGAAGAGTTTTGACTTTTGCGTCACTGAACGTTGAAGGTCTATGGCGTATTGCCAGAGAGCCTGACTTTTTTTGCCTTTAGTTGACAGATATGACTGTATACTGTTGGCTGAAACATTACAAAAGCAGTTCCAGATACATGTTTCTCTTCTCATAAAGTTTTCTCTAGCCCGGGTGTTAAGGTGTCAGATAGTAAACTTGGTCGTTTGTCGGGGGGTGTAGCTTTCTTAATTAGGAATGAATTTGCAAATTATGTTGAAAGAGTGGACAATGAAATTGACAATATTGTTGTTCTGAAGTTTTCTCGCCGCCTTCTTAGATTGAACTCTGTTTGATAATAGGCGCTTATCTCCCACCTGAAGGTTCTAAATACTATGAAGAAACAGATATTTATAACGGCATATCCTTGTTAGAAGAATGCTTGTTGGAAGTTTCTAGAGAAACTGGGTGGTTACCAATGATAAATTTTGTGGTGATTTAAATACAAGAACTGGCCTTCTTAACCTGAGTAATTTGTGACCCCATTGATGACGTAAAAGAAGTATTTGTAGAGAATTGTATGTCATATGATATGGATGCGTCCCTAAGTGAAGAACCCTTTCCGAGAATCTCCAAGGATACTATGGTAAACCCTTTTGGTCGATATTTGTTAAATGTATGTCATGAATTTGATCTGTGTATTCTTAATGGTCTGAAAGCATTGAAATGTTCAGGTGACTTTACTTATGTATCTGATAGTGGTTCTAGCGTAATCGATTATATGATTGCCTCGAGCTCCTTGCTTCCTCATTGTCAGTGCCTTAATGTAAGACCGTTAATAGAAAACTAAGCATGCTATTGTTGTTTTGTTTTTCTCTCCATCAGACAGTGCTGACTGTTTACTTGTTATTGAGAACGATGCTCACCGAGTTGTTTCTGTTAGTAAGTACAAATGGGGTGAAGAAAGTTCAGCTGCTTTTTATGAACGTATTAACTCTCACCATGTCTCATCATTAGTTAGTTAGTGAAGCTGCTGACCTTGTTGGTGTTAACATTGATCAAGCCTTGTCCAAGTTCAATGAATGTTTTGTGTATGCTGGTGAATGCATGATGAAAACTATTAGATTTGGCGTAGATATGAGAAAAGTTTGGTTCGACCTTGAATGTAAACAAAGCAGAAAAGTATTACGAACACAGATAAACAGGTTTCATAGAACTAATGACGATAATGACAGAATTTGCCTGTGGCCAGAAAAAGAGAGTATAAGGAATTGTTAAGACAGAAAAGGAAGCTACATAATGAAAAAATATTGCATCGTTACAAAGTAATATAAATGACTCAAAGAAATTCTGGGAAATCGTTCGTTCAGTTAGGCCAAGAACTCAAGGTCAGGGGTCGATTTCTAGTGATCAATGGTATAATCACTTTAAAGGTGTTTTTAATGACTTACCTGTTGACTTAAACACCAGTTCAGATTTTGACGAATATTATGATAGGGAACCTGTACATACTGATTGCGACCTTTTGAATCAACCTATTTCTGTAACCGAAATTGAAGCTGCAATTCGAACAATAAAGAGTAATAAGGCAGCTGGCCCAGATAAGCTTATTGGAGAGTTTTATAAGTACAGGTAGCAAGTCATTATGCCTTTCCTTGTCAAATTTTTCAATACCATTTTTTGATGAGGGGGTGTTCCGGAAGACTGGTCAGTCTCTATCTTGCAACCACTATTTAAGAAGGGTGATAGGAATTGTTCAGATAACTACCGTGGAATCTCTCTTGTTGAACATTTGTAGTAAAATATATAGCTTTGTTCTCAATAGAAGGTAAACCAAATGGATTGAGATGAACAATGTTCTTGGGGAGGAGCAAGCTGGTTTCGTGACAAACGATGTACAACAGATCACATTTTCACTTTACTGGCAATGATTCAGAAGCAGTTGTTAAGACACAGAAAACTCTATGTTGCATTTATAGACTTTAGGAAGGCTTTTGACCTAGTGAGTAGGGATAAATTGTGGAAGGTTCTATCTGTTAATGGTCTTAATGGGAAATTCTTGAAAGCATTGCAAAGTGTGTATAATGTTGTGAAGACTTGTGTTCGAACTAGTGGTGACCTTACTGATACTTTTCTATGCCCATGGGGCCTAAAACAAGGTGAGGTGTGTGTTCACCTGTTTTTTTTTCACTGTTAATCAATGAACTAACTAAAGAGATATAAACACTTTTGGTAGACATGGTATTCAGCTTTCTCCAGATCTCACTGAACGTTTGATTCTGGTATTTGCTGATGATGTTGCATTATTTTCTGATACTGTTATTGGTTTGCAGACCCAACTGAATGTCTTGTATAATACCTCAAAACGTTTAGATTTACTTGTGAACCTAGAAAAGTCAAATATTGTTGTATTCAGGAATGGGGGTTACCTTGCTTTGAATGAAAAATGGACTTTTGGTGATGCTCAACTTTCCGTTGTTAACATGTATAAGTATCTAGGTATAATACTGACTACAAGATTATCCTTCCAACCAACTATGTGTGACTTAGCAAACAGAGCAAAGAAAGGATTGATTGCTATCAACAGAATGCTATGGTCAATAGGTGAGCATTCTCCTGTATATTTCTTTAAGCTATTCGATTGCCAAATACAACCTATCTCAACTATGGGAGCAGAGATTTGGGGACTGTCATCCAACCAGGAACAAATTGAAAGGGTGCACTTAGCTGCTATTAAAAGATTTCTTGGTGTAAGTCCAAAAGCTCCTAGGCACTTAGTGTACGGCGAATCTGGAAGATACCCTCTTTATGTTAATACTTATGCAAAATGTATCAGATTTTGGCTTCGTGTTGCATGTATGGATAATAACAGACTCCCGAAGAAGGCCTATGATATGTTGCTAC
>JADBJO010001302.1:160000-207500 GCA_016801955.1 Conus betulinus
AGCTGGGGCTTCACTCCGGTGTGCTCAGGCGTCCCCCAGGGCTCAGATCTGGGCTCATGCTCTTTCTCTTTTTCAACCATGATCTTCCCCAGTCCATCAAGTTCAAGGCAATATCGCTCGCTGATGACACAATGTTTTAACAATGTTATCGAGAAACGAGACGACCAGCCTATGCTCTAAGAAACCCGTTCCTCTCTCACCGTCTGGGAGAAGCAGTGGTCAATGAAATTTCGTCCTAAAAAATGCTCGACCCCGCGTGCCACTCGCAGAGGAACGAAGGTCGTTCACAATTACACGGCCACGCTCTGGAAAACATTGACACTGTAAAGTACCTGCTTGGGTGACACAGGCCTGTATGGGGATGGCACATTAACAACAAAGCCAACATGACCCTCAGCATTCCCTGGCGCAATCTCAAGATGGACAACACGAAGACACAGGAAACGATGCACAAAAGCCTTTGTTTGTCCTTTATTCTACTTGAGTAGGCCTATGCAGCCACTGTATGGGACCCCTACACCGTCAGTGAAATCTTGGCTGTTGGGTCGAGAACGTCCAACGCAGAGCTGGAAATGGGTCACAAACCAACATTAACTCCGTCAGTACCTCTCTGGACTGATGACCCTGCGAGACCGACGACAACGAGCTCGCCTGGAGGTAACAAGTTGCATCACGGTCTTATCTCCGTCACAGATTTGGACCGCGTGCCAAGACTGTCAGGCAACAGGAGGATGTGCTCCAGGAAAAACGATACCTGCAGTTACGACATCCCTTTCTGTAGGACATATTACAGACAGACGTGTCTGGAAACACACTACTACAGGAGGCTGTGACAGCTAAGTCTGTGGTCTGCTTCAGTGCGATTGGCGTCCCTCCTCTGATTCTGCAAAATAACATTCATTCATCTTCATATGCCTCCCCAGCCCACCCCCTTACACTCCTTCACTAACTAGTCCGTTAGCATGTTAATTTTGTAGGTTATAGTCTCAAGCGTAAGTCGGGGCAAGCTGAATTTGCCATCCCTTGCAAAATGAAAGCATCACCAAAATGTTGATATTGGTCATTATGAAGAAGAAGGACTATAACACACACACACACACACACACACACACACACACACACACACACACACACACACACAGGCACCCATTATTCAATACTTCCTTACTCCGCTTTAAATCTTTTAATGACTTTGCTCCTTCCTACCTTTCTGATCTCCTTAATCACTATGTTCCTTCCAGGCAGTTGCGTTCTTCTCCGACAACACTGCTCAAAATCCCTCGATTTCGAACTAAAACCTATATGGCGATCGTTTTTTTTTTTTTTTTTTTGTTCTTTTCAGGTCCGGTTTCTTGGAATGAACTCCCAATATCTTTGCGTAGTTCAAACTCTGTCAGTGTGTGTGTGTGTGTGTGTGTGTGTGTGTGTGCGCGCGCGCGTGTGTGGGTATGGGTGTCACATGGTACCTATTGCAATATTTATCTTCCTTTTGGTTTCATTTATGTTTACTTTAATCTTTTACGTATTTGTAAGCGCTTTGGGCTTATGATGTAAGTCTAAGCGCCATAAATAATAGTAATGATTATTATAACACTTCCGAATACCACAGCGTCTGTGGCCAAGTGACGCCATCGCTTGGAACCGGTTAAGGAAAGGTAACTCGTAAAATGTAGCGGGTCACTTCCTGTTATTGGAAAGCAATAAGTTAGGCAGCGCGAAGTGAGATAATTTTCCATGCTTTATAATTTGTATCCTGTGCACTGAGAGCTGCCATTTCTATGTGAAGAGGGCCGTGGCTTTAGTCGTGGATATAGCGGTGAATCGGCAAGTATTTGTGTTATTTTTTTTATGTTTTTGAGAGGGCGCAATCAATGTCGAAACTTGCCATCATCATGGCGGCTGTGTAGTTTACGCATCGACTAACAGTATGCCACTAGTGTATATTTTTATCACACATTGTGCCTTGTTTGTTATGGGATCATTTATTCATTTTTATGGCTGCAAGATTTTTCCCCTTCTTTATACCTGGTCTATCAGTTGATTTGGCGAGTACAATTTGACAAAACATGGGTGCTCAAAGTGTTGACGTTCTATCGAAAACAGCACGAATTTGGCGACATACGGCAGCAGAAGAAACTAAGTCACGCATTGTCCCGTGCCAGTCTGTTCTTGACACGCTAGTCCTTTTAATTCGTAGTCGAGCATGCATTCTGAATTTGTTGGGACTCGTGAAATCTCATCTGGAGTGTGGTAAAACGACTTGATACAAACTGCAATATATATATATATTTGCTGATTATGGTGCTTCATCTTCTTCTCCTTCTTCCTCCAGGAAAGTGACTGCAGTCAACCAGTTGATTATTCTGTCACTTTGGAGGAGGTCGGTGAAGGAAAAAAAAAAAACCCAACTTGGTGAGTCTGGAGGCCCCTGACACAAAAGTGTCGATGTTTGTGGCCTCCACGACGTTCTGGGGCAGACGGTTCCAGTCATGGATTGTTCTCGGTAGAAAAGTCTGTTGTTGGTATTGTGTGCGGCATCTTGGTTGGTTATATTGATGGTCGTGGCCTCTCCACTGGTGGGCCACTGCAGGGTCTATCTTTTGCTTTATGCTGTTCATGCACACTATATCGTTTATATCCTGTATCATCCCCTATATCATCATGCTTGCAAGTAGATTTTTTTTTTCTTTCTTTCTTTCTCTCTTACCATAGAGTGTACTCAGTCATCAATTTGATTATTTTGACACTTTTTTGTGTATGACCATTTTTTATCCCACCATTAAGGCAGCCATACTCCAGCTTCAGGGAAGATACATGGTATGTGTAATGTGTCATCCGTACCAACGGCCAAACTGGCCTTCTCTTCCGAAAGTTGGTGAGGGGATTTTATGTGTGTGCAAGATGTTATGTATGCGTTCACACACGGGACCTCAGTTTATAGTCTCGTTCAAAGGACTATGATGGGGTCAGAACCAGTGTTAACTCCGAGGGAAAAATTCCCCTGTACCGAAATGGCCCGGTGGAGATGCGAACCAGCAACTCCAAGATTACGAGTCCGATGCTCTACCATCTGAGCTATTCCGGCCTCTACATGTTTGTAATGAAAAAAAAAAAGAGGAATTATAGCAGGTTAGATTAAGTGTATCCAACTCCAAGTAACCCAACTTTTGCACAATATAATAATATACATGTATGCTATGTTGTGATTGAAATATCGTCTAGATCTATTTGTGATTGTGCTTGTATTTTTTAAAACCAGGACATCTGACTTGTTGATGGATCTCAAATGGGTTAAAGTAATCTGGTCACAGCAGTCAGTAAAATTCAAGTGCTACAAATGCAATGTTCAGCTTGCTTTCCCATTTCTGACATCATTCAAATTAACATTAAATCAGTACATGCATTATTGATGAAAAACATTTTTTTTGTCTGTAGTTTGTAACAAGAAATGGTGGAAATGCTAGTTTTACTAGTAAATTATGCAAACTCTGTCCACTGTAGAAAATTTGTACAAATCAGTTTCTGGTGTGTTCTAAGCAGCTGCATTTAGTGATCATTACCGAGACTTTTCTTTTTTTTTTTAATCATATTTCCTCGCCAGTTTGATCGTTCATTACAGTTTGATAATGTTTTTGAATTTAGAAATGTTTCATCATTATATTGGCCTTAAAACTTTAGAAATGTTAGACTTGTCCTATCCGGAAAATTTTCATGAGATCAAACATAAAGTATCTTCCCTTTCCATAATTTTCTGGTGATGTGTGTTCATTCACATGTGAGTCCAAGGAAGATGATTTGCTTCCTGTTTGATCCTGAAAATATTTAGAGATGTTTTATTTATTTATTTTTACAGGATTTTCAGAGAACAGTATGGATGTGCCCAGAAGAACAGGAAGCAACAGAATGCGAGGATAGTATGGAGATAGGAAGCGGCATGGATTTTCCAGAAGATTGGATGGTTTTGGACGATGCAGATGAAGAACACATGGAAGTGGAACAAGGGCCTCCAAGCCAAGTCCAGCTGGCGGGGATGCTGGAGCTAAATCTGATGTGGATGCATCCAAGTCAGAGGAAAAAGGAGAAACAACTTCTCAAGGTTCAGCCAAGCAGACTACCTCAGCAGGCAAACCAGATGTTCAGAAGAAAGGGGTGACGCCACCAGCTAAACAACAGCCTTCAATTGGGAAACAAAGTGTAGATTCTGTGAAGAAGCCTCCGGGGTCAGCAACTCCAGCCAAGCCACCTGCTAGGTCTGCTCAGGCTGGTCAGTCTGGAGCAAGCAAGACACCACAGGGGAATGCAAAACAGACCCAGTCTGCTCAGAACACCAGCTCAAACAAGGGAACAAATGTGAAAGCACAGACAAAACCTTCACAATCAGGCACTCAGGCTACGAAGCCCCCTCCTAGCAAAAATCCGGATCAGGGAAAAAATGTTTCAAGCACACCACAGACAAGATCATCATCTGTCACATCACTGGAGAAAAGTGAATCCCCAAAGCCAACTGTGCCTTCTGGTCAGGTTGGAGCCTCACCTCAAAGTAAAGCAGCTGTTCAGCCCAAACAATCCAGTCCATCTGCTGGACAGTCCAAATCCACTCCGCCTTTCCCAGCTCAGTCTAAAGCATCCAGGCCAGCCACACCTGATCGGTCCAAAGCACTAGTGATGCCCCAGGTCAGTCCAAACCAGGACAGCCAAAGCCACCCATTTCAGCTAAGTCAAATGAGAGCAAAGCACCTACTTCATCCACCCAAGTCAGGCCAAACCACCCACTTCATCTACCCCAAGTCAGGCTAAACCACTCCCTTCATCTACCCCAAGTCAGGCTAAACCACCCCCCTTCATCCACCCAAGTCAGGTTAAACCACCCCCTTCATCCCACCCCAAGTCAGGCTAAAGCACCCACTTCATCTACCCCAAGTCAGGCAAACCACCCACTTCATCCACCCAAGTCAGGTAAACCACCCCCTTCATCCACCCAAGTCAGGCTAAAGCACCCACTTCATCTACCCCAAGTCAGGCCAAACCACCCACTTCATCTACCCCAAGTCAGGCCAAACCACCCCCTTCATCTACCCCAAGTCAGGCTAAACCACCCCCTTCATCCACCCCAAGTCAGGCTAAAGCACCCACTTCATCTACCCCAAATCAGGCTAAACCCCCCCCCCTTCATCCACCCAAGTCAGGCTAAAGCACCCACTTCATCTACCCCAAGTCAGGCCAAACCACGCACTTCATCTACCCCAAGTCAGGCTAAAGCACCCCCTTTATCCACCCCAAGTCAGGCTAAAGCACCCACTTCATCCACCCCAAATCAGGCTAAAGCACCCACTTCATCCACCCCAAGTCAGGCTAAAAACACCCACTTCATCCACCCCAAGTCAGGCTAAAGCACCCACTTCATCCACCCCAAGTCAGGCTAAAACACCCACTTCATCCCACCCCAAGTCAGGCTAAAGCACCCACTTCATCCACCCCAAGTCAGGCTAAAGCACCCACCTCATCTAACACAGATCAAGTCAAATCATCTGCTTCATCAACCTCAGGTCAGTTAAAGCCACTGATTTCATCCACCCCAAGTCAAAGCCAAAGCACCCACTTCATCAACCCCAGGTCAGGTCAAGTCATCCACTTCATCTACCCCAGCTAAAGCTGCCACTTCATCTGCTCCAAGTCAGTCCACATCAGTTGATTCAGCTCAGTCCAAACCGTCTGGTTCATCCTCCCATGATCAGCCCAAACCTTCCAATTCAGCGACTCAGGGACAGTCCAAACCATCCAACTCATCAACCCAAAGTCAAACAAAACCATCAAGTGTGTCTACCCCAAATCAGACAAAACCATCAAATTCATCTGCCACAGGTCAGTCCAGATCATCTGGCCAGACTACCCCAAGTCAGTCCAAGCCTTCAGCCTCCCCCACCACTCAGACCAAGGCAGCAACTCGATCTTCATCATCTTCACAGAAACACACCCAAACTAACCCCAGGTCAGACTAAATCTACTCCAGGACAGACTTCACAGGCAGCAAAGTCTGCTGCATCACCAGCCATGAAAAAATGCAGGCAAAAGTACCCCAGCAAACTTGCCAGGATCTACAAACGCTCAGACTAAATCATCAGGTGGAAAGACTGTGGTTCAAGGGAAAAATTTGTCAAACGCATCTACTAAAGGGACAAACCAGGCTCAGGCCAGTGCTCCAGCAGAAAAGGGAACAGCTGAAAGGAAGTGGATGATCAAGTAAAAAATAAGCAGTCTGTGGAAAAGACACTGGCTAGTCAGTCAACAAATGACGGAAAAAACAGGTGATCAGGGTGAAAAACAACAGTCAGCTGACAGTACAAAAGACAATGAAGCGTCTAATCCTTTGAAAGACCAGAAACTTGCTCAAGATGCTGTAGTAAAGATGACGAGACTAGAAGAAGTGAAGAAAGATGAAAAGTCGGAAGCAAAGAAAAGTGAAACAAATACAGGAACAAAGCCAGCTGAAACAGATAAAAAAAATGCAGACGTAACTGCATCAGGAACAGCCCAGAAAGCTGAAACTAAGGAGAAACCTGGTAACCAAGTGAAAGATATAACCCAGTGTAACAAACTCTGAGAAGTCTCAAACCAAACCAACAAATCAGAAGACAGAAAATCAGGAGAAATCTAGTAACCGAGCAAAAGACAAACCTAGTGCAACAAGCAGCGACAAGTCTCAGACGAAATTAGGTAGCAGGTATGATGAGAAATCCAGTAGCAGGTCGGACAGACGGGATGACAGATCTCATAGTGATGACCGTTACAGTTCAAGATATGATAAGTTTAGTGTTCGGTCACGTGACGGTTATCGTGACAGGCGACGATCTCGCTCACGCTCTCGATCGCGAGGGCGAAGCAGAGAGAGAGGTTCACGTTATGAACGAAATGATGACAGAAACTCTTCAAAGACAGGAGACAGAAAATCCACAGAATCCAGCTCTTCAAGACCAGCCAAATCTGCAGATACTGGCTCATGGAAACCTGGTGACAAGAAACCTGCAGAAGCAAAGAAGTCGGAGTCTTCTTCCACCACCACCAAATCTACAACTGCTAAGAAGACTGATAATACTTCAATAACGTCGACAGCTACAAAGAAAGAACAGCCAGTCACAAAGCAGTCGACAGCAGACAAGAAGAGAAGATCAGCAGACATCTGGAAATGGAAAGCAGACAGTTGAAGAGCAGACAATAGTGACTGAACAGCTGCTCAACATAAAGGATACCAAACTGGAGCAAGGTGAGGTTTTATGTGGAAACATAAATGAATTTATATGAAAGATACTTACTTTTGTAAATGTAAATTTAGTCTCTTGTTGGTTACTTTGCTAATGACTTTCTACTATGCTGGATGTGAAAGAACTGTTGTCACATTGTGCTGAGATGGGGAAGTAAGCCAGCTCGTCATTACCATAGTGTTGTCATAATCTGTTGTTACACTTACAGTATACAGCGCTTTAGCAGTAATTACTTACAGTATACAGCGCTTTGACACTTGAAAATGGAAGTGTAGTCTGACACTGAAATCAGAACACTGTAATGCAGTGCTTTTGATTACACAAATGATCAGTAGTCAAAGTAGCTAACTGCATCACTGGTTTCTGATCACAGAGCAGATCTGCAGTTTAGCTGTAATGGCATACAGTTGAGTAGGTCTTACCTTTAAGTGGTTGTGCAGGGTTAGAGATTTGATTGTGCAGGATGACAACCTAGAGCGGACAAGGTGAAATGCTCATTCCACTTACTTGGTCACTCAATTATTGACTGAGTCCGTGGAAGGGTGCCAGAGACGTTGGCTTCAGTATATGCCAGTTGCACTTCCCTCCTGTTTTCATGCTCACATCACCAACTCTTCTGCTATTACCACTTAAAAAAAAAAAAAAATGTTTTTTTTAATTTACCCAAACAGAACCCCAGCAGAGCACTGTCTCACTGAGGCGAGGTGTAGGAATCAACAGCAAGGGAGGGAGGATTTCATGGATTCTGCCTTGCCTGTCGGATTTCCTTTAATATTTTTTGTGCCTGGGAATAGAAATACTGGTGAAACATAGTTTAACTTTTAAGAAAATTTTGTTTTTGACCTTTCAGTCTGTGAGATAAACTTTTGACTTTAAAAATAAATTAAAGATGAAGTTGATTTTAAAAGGGAAGAAGCTGAATCAGAAACCAGATTGCCTAATCATTGTTTTTAAGTTCTGCTTCTTATGTACTGAAATAGCTGTTGGTTTACATGATTTGTCCAGTTTTGTAAATTTTTATGTGATGGAGACACAGAACCTGTGGCATGAGCACCCATGAATTGTGTTTGGTCAGCATGGAAACAATAGATCACACCCTGTATTCTCTTTTCCAGCCAGTAGGCACATGTGCACAACATATCATTATCATGTTTTAATTGACTTTGACAGTTACTTTAATTTTGTGTCTATGTAGGGTGGGCAAGTACAAATTTGGGGGGACAAGCATTTTTTTTTTTTTTTTTTTAAATGTACTTAGTTGCCCCCAGTACAAGTTACATTTATTTAGGAAGTTATAACCCTGATAAATGGAAATAGTGAAACCCAAATGGATTGATTGGTTCCATCAGCATGATTTGGCTATTTGAAAAAGAAAATCGCTGTCACTTGAGTTATGAGTCAAAAATATATATATGAATCAAAGTAGATAACTTTTTTGAATGTTTTTTTTTTTCTCATTTTTTTTTCCATTTTGCACAATAATACCACTAACAAACTTGATTCACTTACTTGAGAGCTTTTGTGGTGATGGTATTTCTGAGAAGTTTTCTGCTGTGCAGGTCTGTGGCGTTTTTCTCTGAGACTGTCACCACTGGAACTAGGTGACCTAGCCAAACAGGAATTGCGTACATTGTTGAACACTGCGCAGGATTTTGTCGTCTTCTTCCGGAATCAAGGACAGAACAAGAAGAAAAAGGGGTGAGGCATGAATTGTGTTCATGGCATAAATGAAGAGTGAGTGGCAGAGTCCAAGAACAATTCTGTTTAAAGACAGTCTGTGTGCGTGTGTGAGTGTGTGTGTGTGTGTGTGTGTGTGTGTGTGTGTGTGTGTGTGTGTGGTGTGTGTGTGTGTGTGTGAGAGAGAGAGAGAGAGAGAGAGAGAGGCTGTGTGTGTGTGTATGTGAGAGAGAGAGAGAGAGTGTTAATAATTAATTGCAAAAGACAGTGAAATGATGGGAGATATTGTTTGCTGTTGCAACAGCTCAGCATGACGGTGAGTCCAAATAAGACTAGCACTGTAGAAAATAGGTTACTTTTTGGTGAAATGTTTTTTTTGCGATTAGGATCGTTCTATTTCATGAAATCTTTGCGATTATTATTGTTCTATACTGTAAAATCTTGAATACCATATCTCTTAAATTGCATTTCATTTTTTGCACTTTTTTTTTTTTCGTACTTAAATTTTTGGTGTATTACTATAAGTTATTTCCCTTATCACAAACTTTCTTTTCAAACATGACCCACTTTTTAATTGTGTTTCTAGTGGGCCCTTTTTTTCCTTTCTCCACCATTAGTTAACTTGTGTCGTTGAGTCCAGGTTTTAGAGTTGAGGTTACACTGTCAAGAGATAACCTGAGTGCAAAAATGATTAAAACAAGGGAAGAAATGGGCAACAATGAGAGATGAGTAGGAAATGATGGAGGCGAAAAGGGGGGGGGGGGGGGGGGGGTGGGTGGGGGGGGGGGGTAGGGCTTTAGGCTGTTGCATGTGGAAGGGAACAAGGTTGAAATTTTTTTGGATGCATTAAGATTTGAGGGGATAAGGGAGCTTTGAGGGGGGGATGGAAAGAAACGATGGAAGGTGTAAGTCTGAAGTTGTAGACATGCAGCATAGGAGCGCAGGCTGGACGGGGAAAAAAAAAAGTTTTTGGAAGGAACTGGGGGTGGGGGTGGGGGTGGGGGTGAGGGAAATGTAGCAAGTTGTGGTCAGGTTAAGAGTGCTAAAACAGGAGGAATAGCAAAAGAGACCCATATGATGATGCCTTGTAATAATTCTGGTACTTACACAAGTTACAGATGGTGCAGTGAATAGGTAGCTAGAGACAAGATGGAATTGACTTTGTTCAGTTTGTGAAATGTTTTATCTGAGAATTGGATAGAAAATGCTGAACTGATAACACTTTCAGGAAAAAACAACAACAACAAAACGAAACTACAAGAACGTCCATGATTGGTTATAGTTATTTGAAAGAGGGGTTTTTTTGTATGTAATTTTTTGTTTCAATTATTATATATATATCAGACTTTTTCTTTTTCTTGTTTCAATGTCTAGAGAAAGCCAAATGTACTTCAATCGGTTGCTGACAACAAAGTGTACGGTGCAGAAGCTCTTTCTTCTCCAGCTGACTACCAAGAAGTTAGAGATGGAGATCTGTAGGAAAGTTCTGGATTCCAAAGAGAAGGACACGGGGGGTAAGTGTTATCATCATCATTGTCACTCGTCATCACTATTAGCAGAGGTTCGTACGCCCCTTTGAAGACCCTTGAAAACCCTTTTAATTTCAACTGGGTCAAAAAAAAAACCTTGAAAACCCATGAAAAGTGCAGATATCCCTACCATCCCTTGAAATCCCCTTTTAAAATCATTTTCAGACCAAAACTGACTGTAAAATTTGAAGACGAATCAGAGAACAAACGCGAATGAGACTTCGGACATCGATTTTCGCCTCTCGAATCGTTTTGCGCGTGTCGTCTGCTTTTCAAGCAAAGGGAAGCAATTCAATAGTTGGTTATCGTGTGCGCATGCACAGTTGGACTTCGACAAAGAGCCCATGCTCCCTCATCTTCGGCGAAGTCCAGTACTGTTGCGTCTGTCATCATGCCTAAGGGGAATTGCACATTTGATCCGTTGTGGTTACAGAAGGAAGAATATCGAACCTGGATCACACTGAATGCAGAAACAACAAACATGCGTTTTTCTGTAAAGTGTGCAAAAAGACCGTTGATGTTCGGACAATGGGCGAATCGGCGGTTGCAAGTCACAGAAAGAGGAAAAAAATATGTGGAACTGGAAAAAGCGAGTAGGCCGGGCCGTTAGTCTTACAGACTTCGTTCGGCAATCATCAGATTCATCAACATCGGGTCAGACCTTTCCTCAGTAAGAATCGTCAGCCAATCCACAATAACAGCAAGTGGGACAGATGTGTTGAAAGCTGAAGTGTTGTGGACGATTTATGCCATCAACAATTATCACGGTTTCCGATCTGCTGAAGACAACGCAAAACTGTTTGCGGCAATGTTTCCATATTCCTCGATTGCGATGAACTATCAGTGTGGGGAAACCAAAAGATATCTTGCAACTGTTGGCATTGCTTCTTTTTTCTGTCAGAACTGAAAAAAGAGTGAAATCACAGACTGAATCTTCAAATCAATAGTCACATCATCTCCATAGAATTTAAGTGACTCATGTGTGCACATTTGTTAAAAAAAAAAAAAAAAAATCCTTTCTTGTTTAAAAGACAGCATTCATACCACACCCCCCACCCCCCACTAACTTACCTACCAGCTAGCCTACACACACACACACACACACACACACACACACACACACACACACACACACACACACACACAACAAAAAAAACAACAAAAAAAATCATTTATTTTTATTCACTTATTTTTTTTTTTTATTACAGTTACTTTCATTTAATTCATCTACTTATTTATTATAATTACTACCACTATCATTATTATCATTACTATCCCTTCTATATATATATGTGTGTGTGTGTGTGTGTATATATATATACCCCCCCCCCCCCCGCCTTACTTAGCATTTTTCATCAATCCACTTTAACCACAACCGTCACAAATATATCACACCACCCCACTAAACCAGATACACAACCCCATCGTTTCTCCCCCCCCCCATCCCCCCCCCCCCCCCCCCCCCCCCCCCCTCATCCCCTCTGTCATTTTGGTCTGGCGGCCATTCTTCCTACCACATGGACAGATAAGTCACTCTTCGTTCTTTGTTTGTACTGTCCTGAATGTTAAATGTGATTTTTTTTTTTCCTGAAGAAGACTCAAGAGGTCGAAATGCATTGTGTCTTGTCCTGTGCTTTGTTTGTCAATGTCCTTGGCGGTAACTAACCCCTCTCTTTCTAAATTTTGCTTCGTTCTCCACCATCAGTCACTCCATTTAGAAAAAAAAAAAAAAAAAAAAAACCAGTTAAGTGTGGAGCTGCAGGAAGGCTACCCACATTCACCTTTTCAAGAGGGGTTACCCCGCTCCCTATCCTGCCCCAGAGCAAGCATTAGGCTAGTCCAGGCCCGCCAACCATTCACACACACTTCCACATGACAACACATACAGTGGCTGTATATTTTTAAAAGTAAAGTTTGCTGAGCTCCCTCCTGAAATGTGCCAGAAAGGGGGCCTCGGCTGCAGCTGCCGGAAGAGAATTAATTAATAATGAATATGTCATGCTTTTTGATGAATCATTGAATAAGGACTTGAAACAGAAGCAGCTGGACATCCATGTCAGATACTGGTTCGGAAAGCAGATTGAAAGTTTTTTCTTTTTCTGATTTCTCAATTTCTGTATAAAGACTTCATTTTTCATTTTTTGTATATGATATTGAGTGTGGAAAAGACTACAGAAGTGTAATCACCTTTCTGTAATCACCACTCATCATGGCTGGATTACATGTGTAAGGTTATTATTCACTTTTTTTTTTTTTTTCAATTGTACAGCTAATTTGCCCCTTAAAAATTAAAATATCCCCTTTAGAAACCCTTGAAAAACGGCATCCTGGGGAGCTTGATGCGTGAACTGCTAATCCACCCACCCTCTGAATGTTACCTGATGAAGAACAGCAATTCGTGTCATGGTGTTTGTGTGTGTATGTGCATGCCCACCACCCCCCCCCCCCCCCCCCCCCCCCACACACACACACACATACACACTAGGTGGCTGAAATCACTTTATAGTTGTTAGTTTTTATTGTAATGATGTTTTAAAAAAAAAAAAAAATGACAGAATGCTGAACAAATTTGTGTGAAACAGAAATATTTGAAAATGAAGTATTCAGAAAGGAAAAGGATAAACTCGACTAACTCCTACCAAAGTATAATTGGGAAAGCTGTCTTCTTTCCTTTCTTCTTGTACTTAAGTAGCTCTCCTCATCCTGCCCCCTACTCTTCTCTGTATGTCTGCCAGTCTTCCTCCTTCATTTTATCCATCTTTTCCACAGATTGCTGCTCCCCCTTTCTCCTGCTGAGGAAAACGTGGAAACATGGCGTTTAATATACATAAAAAGAAGAAAAGTAACAAGGACGCATGCATACATACTTATATTTATGCACATGCATAGGAGCACACACAAACACGCACATACAAAGGCACACACACACACACACACACAAAAGAGGACATATCACCTACCAGTTCAGAAAGATGTAATGTGAATATAGGATGGGAAATAATACATGCATGTGGATGCCTTTGTCTTAAATTGATGGGCCTGCCCTTAAATGGAATGATTATTTCATGTGCTTATTTTCAGCAGTCATGGAAATAGAAAGATCATTTCATGTGCTTATTTGCAGCAATCGTGGAATTGGATTTGACCACCCCCGGAACACTGGCGACAGCAAATGCTACAAATATGTTCTCAACAAAGAGTGAGTATTTTTAGCCTTACAGCAATATTGGAAAGAATGTCGATTCAGGTAGACGCACGCACAGTAAGAATTGAAACATGCTTGCAGTTGTACGTATGTGTATTACTATTTTTTGTTCCATCAAATATGTTTGTGTAATTACTTCCTGTGCACTGAAAAGCAGCACACATAAACTGTTTGAGTTTTTTTGTTTGCATGTGTAACAAAGTGAGTCTTTCTAATTAACCCGTTCACTGCCTGAAAATATTACGTAACAAAGGCTGGCCCAGTGCCAGGGAAATCTAATGATTTGGGGGTAATAATTAATTAAAAAAATTCTAGCTCAGAAACTACAAAAGATATAAAAATGAAATATATATGATTTTTGAAGGAAATTGAATGGAAATTTTGAATCTGGGCTTCTTTTGTTTAATTTTGATCATAAAAAAATATTTAGGCATTTAGATTTGGATAGATTTT
Source organism: Conus betulinus (assembly GCA_016801955.1). Classification (NCBI taxonomy): domain Eukaryota; kingdom Metazoa; phylum Mollusca; class Gastropoda; order Neogastropoda; family Conidae; genus Conus; species Conus betulinus. Next base: position 174,124 of record JADBJO010001302.1, read on the forward strand.
TTTGCACAATCAAAAACATATGTATTTACCACTACTACAGCTTCACATCCAAAAAAGAACACAAAGCAAAAAAGTGAAAATAAAGTTTGTATTGTCACACTACACCTGTAAATGAAAGTAAAACAGTCTAGAAGTCTATCCAGACGCTCACACCTCATGCAGACAGGTCAGTTCGACCACGACCACGCCCCCCTCTCCCCACCACGCCCCCTTGCTGGACTTAACCCTCTCTTTCACTCCTCCTCTTCCCCTACCTTTCCTGCTGCCCGTGTCACGCCGCGAGCAGGCGCGCGCTCCCTCTCGCGCTGACTAACACATCGCTGGCCACTCGCACGCAGTGCAGAGTACACACTAGGCTAGCTCGTTCGACGTTGGTAACCAGTCAGCTGAACACACTCTTGAGATCGCACAGCACGACTCAATAACTGACGAATATGGTCGGCAATTCCATCACTATTATCATCCCACCTTCATGCTCGAGTGAGTCGCTGAATAAAAGATTATTATCTTTGTCAAAAATGATTAGCAGAGCCCGCTCAGCTGTGTAAGTACGTTGATTTGGTCGCTACGCTCGTCGAAGGTTGCGCCGCCATCTTTGCAAGCGAGACAAAGCGCTGGCTGGTCATCCAGTCAGTGATGAGGAAAAATGGTCTTTCCCCTCATGTGTGGTCATTTGCATATCATTTTAATACTGCAGACATATAAGCTTACTACACACACTCTATTTCAGTCCTTTGATAGGAATAGTAACGAATGAAAATTCAAGAAAAATGCATGACGTCAGTGGACGGCCCATAGGCACTGGAAGTACATTTTTACTACGGCGTCAGCTGACGGCTTAAAGGCACTCAACGGGTTAAACTGTTCTGGTTGTGTCTGTGAGTGTGTGTGCATACGTGTGTATAGCATTACTTTGTGATGTTCCGTGGTATTCCAGCACACTCCATGATATTGTTGCTGTTTATGGTTGTATATGTATAACAGGGACGACTTCCTTTCATATATATATATATATATATATATATATATATATATATGAAAGGAAGACGTCCCTGTTATCATTGTCAAGAGGATCAATGTACACACAACAGCAGTGGGTGGGTGAGAGACTTTGCCAGTAATGTGTAGATTTTTTTTTACTCAAGTGTCCCATTCTAGGACAGCACTGCTACCCTGCACTCTCTGCCAGAGTTCAGGTCTTCAGACTCTTGATTACCAGAATGGTGCCACAGTCCAAGCCATCTTCATCCAGGGTATGGAAGACCTATTCCAGATCAACTTCTTGCACAAGAGAAACCTTTGTTGACTACAAGTTACCTTGTCTCCGTAGTCATGATATGCAAGAAACTGCACTTCAATTGTTATTTTCAAGAAATTGATCAACAGTAACATGCGCAAGTAGCCATACTGCTTTGGTTATGCGCTGGAGATCAGATTGCTGTTGCCATTTGCATTGTTTTTTGCAAGGGGCAACAACCACAGTACCAAGGACCTGTGTGAAGAACTAATGGCCTGCTGGGTGAACCTGGTCACCTGTTGAGGATGTCTGCAAAACGAGCCTGAGGCTGCCCACCCTTCAGCGCTGACATCCTGCAAGCCTTGCCCAACACAGATGGAAACAGGACGGCAGCAGGACTCCTTCATCTTGTGGGTGGTCCATGCAGAGAAGAGGTGACTCCACAGCAAAGCTCAGACCCAAGCAGACAGACCAGCTTCTCCCTTCTACACAGCATGGTAGAAATGTGGCTGTACACCCACAGCAAAGCTCAGACCCAGGAAGACAGACCAGCTTCTCCCTTCTACACAGCATGGTAGAAATGTGGCTGTACACCCACAGCAAAGCTCAGACCCAAGCAGACAGACCAGCTTCTCCCTTCTACATAGCATGGTAGAAATGTGGCTGTACACCCACAGCAAACGCTGTTCCTACCGCATCAAGTGACATCTGTTTGTATGTGTTCTCCGTCATCCAGTGGCACCTGTCAGTGCATAAATCCCCTTGTACCACTCTATCGATGGATACCAACTAAGTGCAAGGGACCTGTAATCATCATCATGTGGAGAAGACCAGGTTTCCATTGCCATGCACAGAGCTTCAGATTGCTGATTTGAAGCCTTGAGATGCCAGACCTGGCCCCACCGGGTTGAGGTCCAGGAGAAGCTGTTGGGATGGGTGGGGTCTCTACGATGGACTGTGGACTTCGCCTTACAAACTGGATTGAGGATTTAGCATGGCCGGGGATGCGAAACAAAGAAAGGAGATTGATGTTCAGAGACCAGCTTATCATTGCCACATGCAAAGGACCAGTTCACCGTAGCAGAGCATTCAAGACCAGATCATTCACAGAAGATGGGATGCTGCAGTGTGGCTGGAGTACAGATCATGATCATGATGTTCCACACAAACAGGCAGGGGAGACCTGCTTGCCAATGTCCAGATCATCTTGCTGACATTGAAAACAATCACAGATTTCATCCTGTAGGCAGCCAGTTCCTTCATCTGCACTTGCTGTCGTCACTTTGATGCTGCTGCCTTGGTGGTGTGCTCCAGTTCAAGCTATCGTCCACGTGTAAAAATATGTCATATTTCTGAACTTGCCTTCTTTTTGTCCATGAGATGTGTTTCTCCATCAGATGTTGGTCTCCTTTGTCACAGTTGTTTGATTTTGTTCTGGCCTAGGTTATGATTAGTTATCATATTGGTAAAGGATTTTGCTATGGTTCATATATATATTGAGTTCTTTTTATATGTAAATGTTTGCTTGAAATATTGTCCGCCTACATGAAATCAAAAGTGATATTGCTAATCTTAAAAGTAACTGTTTTGCGGATAACCATATTTAGATAATCTGTCATTGTGTTATTCCAGATTGTTTCTGGCATATGTATATACACCATTATCATTTTTTTTTTTTTTATTGCCAACAATATTTGTTCAATAAAGACTCATTTGTGATTTTATGTTTATAACGCATATAACAACTTGTTGTGTGCTTAGATTAAAATCACAATTACCAAACCAGATGTCTTTGTAACTTGCCAAGTTCAGTATGTCACAAACTGAAATTAGCATTGCTAATTACAGTCATGAGTCTGGTTTATTAAAAAGAATGCATGAGACTTCTCCAGAGAAGGTGCTTGTCACCATTTTATGCAGAAGAGGTCGCTGTATTACAGTCCATGTTACTTCAGTGTTTTGCGATAATCATGGTTGTCTAAGATATTATCATTGCCTTACTATTACATGTGCATACTACTTTAGGATGTTGTTATAGCATGCATCATACTATTTTAGGATGTTTTTATAGGATGATTATCTTTGCCATGTACAGGCCACTTTCAGATTTTTGTCAGTAAGTATGCCAGACACATGCTGTTTACCCTAGATGATTGTTACATGTGTGAGATTTTGTTTCAGCTTCTCTGATCACAGTCAAGATCAAGAGGGTTATCAGCAAGATGCCTTTGTCTGCATTAGAAGCATTGCTGTTAGAGAGACAGTAACTGGCTCTGTTGTTAGACGCTGGTTTTTCCATCTTCAGGACATCATTCTTTATAACCAGCTAAGAGGAGCTACGGCGGAGGAAAAAAAAAAAGATACCCATGAGAAAGACATGGTTGCACAGAGCAGGATCCTACATCAGAGGAGTAGACTAGGACACAGCCCCCCAACAAAGGACCATGCTAGCTGGTGTCACTTTCCTATGAATTTGACTCTATCTTAATGGGCAGCACTGCATCTTTATGGGCAAGTCGCAATCATTGTGGTAAACAATGAAGATGTGCGTACTAACTGTTCAAGTACCACACTCTATAATGGCAACCGCTCCATTGTGCAGGAAACCATTCAGGTGAGCAGGGCCATGTGCAGTGTTGTTCCACCAAGCAGAACTCTTCCACTGACAGGACCATTTCATGGACAGGATGCTATCCAAACGTTCCAGTGGATGGTTTCTGTTCTAGAGACTGTTGACAGTATATGTTTCCAAAATCAGCAGGAAATCATCAGTGTGATCCAGACACCTGTCCTATCACAATCCACATGGTACATAGAGGCAGCAAGACGCTGTGCCAAAGAAGCAAGTCACCTTCTCCATGAACAGACACTTATCCCAAATGAGCAAGATGCTGTGTAGTGGTGAGCCCCAATGAACTCAATGAACAGGGCATCATTCCATTGAACAAGAGGCCGCTCGGAAGAGATCAAATTCTTAGTGAGCAGGACACCTCCCCAAGGAATGGGACAATCATGACTTGAACCTCTGGAACAGGAACATCATTCCCTCACAGTAAGAGTTAAAACCTTGTGAATAGGATGTTTCCCCTTGAGCCAGTCATCACCTTTGGATGCATCAACAGATTACCTTTGACGCTACAGATCAGATGATGTTCTGAATGAAAAGGATGCCATACCATCATCAAGATTGTGGTCACAACAAGACACTTCTAATGAACAACTGACAATTCCTGTGTCATCTCAGTGAGTGGATCATAATGCCTGTGAAAGGAACATGATCTCACAAACAAGGTCCACTTGAAGCTGATCTCAATCAGTACAGAAGTCGGTTCATTATCCAAATGAAGACCGTTGCCCATTCTCAGTCTTTCAATCATTCTGTGAACAGCATGTCAGCCCAGTGGGCACTTTACCATGTGCATGAATGGGACAACATCTCAGCGAAAAAGGTAGCATCCTTTTAAATTTGCATAACATCCTAGTAAACACATCATAACAGGACAACACCCAGTGAGCAGTTCACCTCATCAATGAATTGGACAATCTTAACAGTAGGCAGGTCACTGTGCCCATGAATTGGAAGCCATCCCAGCGAATATGCCATTCTTATGGATATCATTCCAGTAAGCAGGTCATCATCGTAACGAAGAAGATGACATCCCAGTGAACAAGTTATTATTCCATCGAACACGCCATCCCAGTGAGCAGATCTACATTCGGGAGAAGAATGCAATGCCCCACTGAGCAGGTGTTCACTTGTGAAAGCAGAACAGTTATCATAGTTCTACCTGTGAACATATTTATATTCATATTCACAGGATGCTGTTCCAAGGAAAGCCATTCAAAGGGGTATATTCTAGAGAGCTGGCCATCATCTGTTTGAGGAGGTAATTTTTCGTTGAGTGATGATACAACTCCTCGTCATTGAACAGGTTGCCATTCATGTCTGTCCTTTTATGAATGGCACACATTCCATGAAACAGAATGGAGTCTCAGGATGGAACAAAATCCCGCCCTTTGTCAGCAGGACACCATGCCATTCGCGAGGTGGCAGTCCAACTCCCCTGTAAAAAGGACATTGTCCCAGTGAGCAGGCCGCTGTCTCTGTAAAAAGGACAGCAGCCTGGTGAGCAGGTTGAAGACTTCTGACAAGGATACCATCTCCAGGACCCGCTTGTAATTCAGGCCTTTTTTTTTTTTTTTCTTAAACCAGGACACGCTTCCCAATTAGCAAGTAGCAGTTGTAGTGAACAGATCATAATCCAGTGAGCAAGTTGCACTCTTAAAGGACATTGTACCATTCAATGACCCACTTTGCTGTCTATGTCCAGCCTAACCAGGTTACTCTTTCCAGTGGCATGTTGCAGTCATTGATGAATGGGGACACTTTCCTAATGACCACGCTGCTGACCATGGCCTTCATTAACAGGACAACTCCTCAGTTACCAGGTTGCCATCATCACAGAACTTACCGCAGTTACCAGGTTGCTGTCTCCATAGGACATCATCCCAGTGAGCAGGACAACGTCTCCCAGGATTAGCAGAGTGCCGTTTGAGTCATCATCATCTTACACAGTGACAGACTGCCATTCTTATGAGCAGGGCATCCACGTCACCAGATAGCAGTCCCCATGAACTTCCAGTGAGCAGTTTGCAGCCCTTGTGAACAAGATATTGTCCCAGTGAGTAGGTTTCAATCCTTGTGAACCAGACACCATCCCAGTTAGCTGATGGAGGTCCTTACAAGCAAGTCATCTGGATGAGCAGTTGCCGTACCTATGAGCAAGTCATTGGATGAGCAGGTGGCTGTTCCGTAGAGCAAGTTACTGTGTTAAACAGGGTGCAGTTCCTTTAACCAGGTCATCTTGATGAGCAGATTGTAGAACTGATGATCAGAACGTCCATCTTAAAGGAACAAAATCTCTTTGAATTGGATGATGTTTCAGTGAGTAGGTCACAACCATTACAACCAGGGCAGCATCCCAATGAGCAGGGTGCAGTCCTGATGTCGTTCTTGTAAGATAAAGTGTGCCATCCCAATGAGCTTGTGGAAGAGAACACTATTCCATTGAACAGATCGAAGTTTGTGTGAACAGTTCCATTGAACAGATCGCAGTTTGTGTGAACAGTTCCACCGCAATCGGCAGATGGCAGTTTTTGTGAACAAAGCACTGTTCCAATGAGCAGCTGTTATCTTCATGATCAGAGCATCATAACTTGTTGCAGTCCTTGTCAACAGAATATCATTCAAATGAGCAGTGAGCTGTCCTTGTGAATAGAGCACCATCCTGATGAGCAGATGAAGGCCTCTGTGAACAGCGCACCATACAGATGAGCAGGATGCTGACCATGTGAACAGGACATCATCCAGTTGAAGACACTACATTGCCTTGAAGTAGGACCAGTAACCAGTTTGTGATCTCAGTGAAAAGGACAGTGTTCCTGAGGATACCTTTCCTCTGAGTCTGAACAGGTTGCAAGATAGTGATCATGCCATCAGCGGGATTGACGTTCCATCATGTGAGCTGTATAGCATTCCCATTGGCTGGACGGAGGATTCCACTCATGACAGGACTGTGATAGAATAGTTGAAAGCTGTTGATTTCACTGAAAAGATAAGATGAAAAGTCCATGCCACTGAACGGACTGCCATGTTTCAAGACAAATACCAAGTTAGACCATATACAAGATCAGCAGACTTTGTTTCCAAGGAATATCCCACTCTGCTTGCCTATTCTTATCTTTTTGTTAGTTATGCTTGAAGGTAAAGAGGGCTGCGAGGAGAAACATAAGAAATATGGTACTGATGTGTACTGTGATTTACATCCTAGCTTACAGTTTTTTTCATGTGGATGGTCTGATCAATAGCAGGAAGCAAAGCTGTAGAATGATGTGGGCCATATCAAGGAGATGCTGTGCACTGTCCTGTGGAGCTGTCCTGCCTGTTCCATCATGGTGTCAGCCACCTGATGCCAACTACCCCATCGTGTATATTCCCTGTTGCTGTGGATCACATACCAGGCTTTTTTGTATGCTAATGGCGCATTTTGCCAACCATGGATTGTTTTGCAGATGCAGCAGAAGACAAAAATGTACACATTTCCAATGTGCCAAAGAACACTACACAAGAATTGCTCTTTGTTGTCTTCCCCACCGCCTATTCTATTCAAATGCCTAAAGATGGAAAAGACAAAGGGTAAGTTGTTTATAACGTGCCCAGCAGTTTACAAACTTTGTGCTTAAACAAACTTTGTGCTTAACATGTATTTTCTTGTGGGCTTGAGGTCATCTATTTTGCTGTCTTATGGGAAAACCATCAGTATGTTGGGGCCATGAAAGATTGAAGCAAATTTCAGTGGCAAGTGATTACCTGACCAGGAGGTGTAATCATGATTTATGGTGAGTGACGTAAAGTAAGTTATTAGTTTTTTTTTTTGCTGCTGTTATTTTTGAAAGCATACATGTAAAGAAAAAGCATTTATGCCACTTGCACTACACCCACTATTTTCTACCTGTTCTTCAAAGTTGCGTGATATTTGTTAGTGACTGACTCGAAGTTCCTTACAGCATATAAAGCTGAGGATTATCAGGATCCTCTGTTGAAAAATCTGAAGGTCCCTCTGTGAAATTTGAGGGTCCTTGTTATTAAAACAAAAGTGTGAAGAAATACAATGATGCTACACCAACACATTCAGTCATCCATTCTGCTACGCAACATCATGGAACACAGCACGCATGCATAGGTATCAGAATAAACATTCACCGATGGGAGCTGCTTTCAAACCAAAGCAACAGGAGCAAACAAAAATAGGTAAATTCTGTTTAATTTAAAGCCCCACCACCCTTGCACAATTCTTTCTTTCATGGAGAATATTTTCAGTTTGATGAACGAGACTCTTCTCTGTGGAAAGAACAAAAGGTAAAGAATAGGGGGAGGAGAGGGTTCTGCAAACTGGACTTTCTCCCAAAATGTTTTCGCAAATTGAAGACTTTGCTGAATCGTCTTTCTGATGTATACAACGCTGCACTGGTCTTACATCACATTTGGAATGGTTATTTTTTTAACAGTAATGATTCACCATCACTGGATTTCTATTCTTACTTCTAAGACATCTTCCTTCATTCCTTAACCATTTCCCATATTCAAACACATAGTTCTATGCTGTTTAATGGAAACAGGACTAAAAGTCTGAAACCTTGTGTTGGACCTCTGCTGACAACTTCATGCTGCCAGTGGTACCTTCAGTGTGCCAACCAGTATCATTGTCATACTTGATTCTAGCTTAGCAAGAATCGGACACTAAAGAAACAAAGGCTGCAAGAGAAGAACTTATGAACGTCAACAAGATGATCAGGGCAATGTATTGGTGAAGGGTACATTGGTGGTGACCATTGTATGCATTTCCCCGGCTTAAAGTTTGAAGTATGATTTCACTGGTTGACTGTACGGAGTTCATTGGTGCCTGTGACAGGAACTCTTATGATTCTTTAATGGAGGAAAAATAACTGATCATGCTGTCATGCTGTGGTCTTCCCTCTTGCATGACGTGAATGAGCATCCCACTGGAGTGAGAACCATCACCATGTCTCTCCAGTGACATTTCCCTTTGAAGATTTTGTTGTGAAAAGTTAAACCTGAGCCTGAACTCATCAGTATGGATGTGGAGGGAAAGAAGGCTTAAGGGCATCATGAAGCAGAGCATTCTACATGATTTGAGACAATTTCGGGGTGGGATGGGATGTGGGTTTTATGATAATCATTCATTGGAGTTCTTGTTTTGCTCAAAGACAACTGGAGGACAAGGGTATACTCTTTTGTTTCATTTTCATCTAGGCATTAACCAGCCTGAGAGATACAATGAAATCTGGTCTGTGCTGGGTCAGGACATTGGAGCAACATGTTCATGGCTAGATCCAAGAAATATATGAGGCTGAGCTTTTGGCTTTTGGACTTTTCATTTGAACCCATAGAACAGTACACTTTAGACAGAGCTGCTGAACACCCAACAATGATGATTTTGAGAAGGGTTTGAACCGCCCTGTGTTTAGCAGTTGATCAATACAAGGTTTGCTGCCTCCATTTAAATGATCTTACGTGGAGGTACTTTTGATTCAAGTAAAGATTCAAGTAAAGAATGCTAAAAAACATTTGGCGTCAGGTGTCAAATGCCATTTACATTGTGTTCTGTTGTTGTTGTGGATGTGTCTTCTTTGTATGCGAGGTCCACATTTGGAGAAAAAAGAGAAGAGAGAATTGTCAGGTGCTCTGGGGTACTTACAAATAGAATCATCAACATACTGCAGCACATTCTTTTGTAAAATCCATTGACACAAATAGGTGGGTCAACATCCAGAAAAGAGCTGGTTTTAACCGTCATCCACGGCTACCGCAGTGTGCTCATCATTTGAGAGATGAGAAGGTGAAGCTTGTTTCAGATGACATGCAATTCTTTTCTTCTGTTTCTCTCATTCTTCCATACCCACCTAAGGGCATATTTTCAATCTGCAATATTTATCTATTTATATTGTAATATCCAGATTTGTTAGTAGCAAAGAAAAAATTTGAAGGGATTAAGTTCGTTGACAGCCCAAACCGTCAAGTGGCCACCTTGAAGAAGTTGGTTGGAACAAAGATGAGGAACGGATAGCAGAAAACTTGAAGCAAATTCACATGAATTATGACCTGTCTGATGCATCTGGAATGCACATTGATTTCCAGGACGGTAGCAGCTGGGACTAACACAGTCAGGCTGAGCATACAAGACTTAAAATGTAGGTCTTGATCTCGTCAGCGCTGACATCAAAAGTACCCAATCTGTTGTGGAGAAGACCGCAAGTCTCCTGTCCAGACGAAAGAAGGGAAGAACGGATCTCTGTCAATGAAAAAAAAGGAGATACCCTCCCGGTCAGCCACATGATCCAGGTTTCACAACAGATCACAAGCGTTTATGAAGAAAATACTCCAGAGAAAAGCTTCGAAGACTTGTCCAAGATTTCACAGAGACAGCACAGATACACTGTCCTGATATCACAGGCATAGTAAAATGCCTTCAGGAGTATGAAGACTGTAGTGAAATCCTGCATTGTTCCCAGGTGGCCAAGATTTATGGACAAAGAAGAGTGCTTCCATGAAAAACTGAGGATTTTGAAATCATGGACAGGGTAAATCCCCAGAAATCATTTAGATCCATGTTTTGACAGGAAGTAGAGCCATACAGCCAAGACAACAGAGAAGAGGCCAAGACAGCAGAGAAGAAGACGGGAAGAGGAGTGTCCTTGCCAATGTAGTCAAGCGTAGTGCTTCTGTACCAACTTCAGGGCAGAAGTGTGTGCTCTTTCTGAAGTTGTCATCACTGTCATCAAGTCAGGGAAACTGGAATCCGTGGATACACTAGCTTCCTGACAGGCTGCAAGTCCTTGCTTCAGACTCTGTCCGACAGTAACAACAGAAGTCAGATACAGCATAGCATTTAGTATTAGAGGGTAACTTCTCCAGCTTGTTTAGACAAAAATGAAATACTGGCAGTGAAAAGCAGCAGGATGTTCAGGTTGGTGAACCATTTCTTCAGACATTAAGACTGCAGAACAAGTGCTAAATTGATCTCTGTCCACACTGACAGTTGCTTTGGATAGTTACCTCTGAACGTTTTTGATTGTCACATTTTAATTTGTCTCTAGTGTGGTGAGCAAGTTGTAGAGTAACGGACAAGAAAACAAAAACTAGCTATAAGAGGCTGCAGAATGTTACACTTCAAGAATATACATTGTTTGAACATTGTAACTGATTTTAATCAGTTGGGTGAAGAAGGAGAGGTTGAGAAGAAATTGTATTTTAATTCCTGGTATTAGTTCTTTACAGTTTATATCACTGGTTTGCTGTCTGATTTGGTTGGTCTGTAATTTCATTAATTGAAACCTTTCTGTATTTTATATTGACTATACGTCCATTAGCTTCAGTGATATGTTTGCACCCTTTTTTTCTGATTATGTCTGGGCAGACATGAATAACCAAACTAATTTTTTGATCAGTTTTTCATCATACAAGTTTATGCATAGCTCATGACCAATGGAGATCTTCTCTGAATTTTGTTTGTTTGTTTGTTTGTTTGTTTCATATTGTATTTATCTGGATACATTTTTCCCAATGAAAATAATTTTCTGACACTAACCTTTGTGTCCTCATGTGGATCTTTGTGTGACTGGTGAATAAATGAATAAATGTGAATTATCTTGAGATGACATTGCAACTATATACATGTAATATTTTATAAGCCAGTTTTGTTAAAGGCTGTATGGTAAAAATGCATTAAACCAGATCCATGTGCAGATTCAGTGCAAGATTTTGGGTGCTTTGTTGATGGTGGATCTCGAAGCTGAAAATGTGGGGTAACAAGATAGCTATTAAACGGGAATTACCCTACCAGGCCAGGTTACCATCCATAGATGATAAGTTGAGGCGACCCACCATCCATGTTGTCAAACCAGCTGATTCTGCTTAGCACTGCAGTCAGAACCAGTTTCTCTCTCATAGACTTACCGTCAAGACAACTGATGACCTGCAGGTTTACAGTCCAGGTAGATGATCAACCTTCGAGATTTCTCAGTCCAGCAGCTGACCACCTTTGGTGTTCCAGTCAAGGTAGCTAACCCTTTGAAGTTTCAGTCAGGGCTTCTTGCCAGTCAGTGAGTCCTGTCAGAGTAGGTGACCATCCATTTAAGTTCCATTCAAGGGCAGCTGATCATGGATGGAGTTCCAGTCCAGGCATCTGACACCTTCCCAACCCCCTATGTAGTTCAGATGTTTCTGACCAACCATAGTGTTCCATCAAGGCAGCTGACATCCCATAGAGTTCCATCTAGGCAGTTGACACTCCATGGATCCATCAAGGCAGTTGACACACCCATAGAGTTCCATCAAGGCAGTTGACACCCCATAGAGTTCCATCAAGGCAGTTGACATCCCATAGAATTCCATCAAGGCAGCTGACACCCCATAGAGTTCCATCAAGGCAGTTGACACCCCATAGAGAGTTCCATCAAGGCAGTTTGACACCCCATAGAGTTCCATCAAGGCAGCTGACACCCCATAGAGTTCCATCAAGGTAGCTGACACCCATAGAGTTCCATCAAGACAGCTGACACCCCATAGAGTTCCATCAAGGCAGCTGACACCCCATAGAGTCCAGTGAAGGCAGCTGACACCCCACGGAGTTCCATCAAGGCAGCTGACACCCCATAGAGTTCCATCAAGGCAGCTGACACTCCATAGAGTTCCATCAAGGCAACTGACACCCCATAGAGTTCCATCAAGGCAGTTGACACCCCATAGAGTTCCATCAAGGCAGCTGACACCCCATAGAGTCCCATCAAGACAGCTGACACCCCATAGAGTTTCATCAAGGCAGCTGACACTCCATAGAGTTCCATCAAGGCAGCTGACACCCCATAGAGTTCCAGTGAAGGCAGCTGACACCCCTTGGAGTTCCATCAAGGCAGCTGACACCCCATAGAGTCCATCAAGACAGCTGACACCCCGTAGAGTCCCATCAAGACAGCTGAAACCCCATAGAGTTCCATCAAGGCAGCTGACTCTCCATAGAATTCCATCAAGGCAGCTGACACTCCATAGAGTTCCATCAAGGCAGCTGACACCCCTTGGAGTTCCAACAAGGCAGCTGATACCCCATAGAGTTCCATCAAGGCAGCTGATACCCCATAGAGTTCCAGTGAAGGCAGCTAATACCCCATGGAGTTCCAGTTGAGGCAACCAATCCATCCAACCCCCTATGGAGTTCAAAGATTGCTGACCAGCCATGGAGTTCCGGTCAAGGCAGCTGAACCCCCCCTTCTCCCAGCAGGATACAGTTAAAGCAGCTGACCCCCCCCCCCCCCCCCTCCCCTCCCCAGTGGAGTTCCAGTCAAGGCAGCTGACCCGCCTCCTCCCCCCTCCCCCCCATCCCATGGAGTTCCAGTCTAGGCAGCAGATCCCGCCAACCCCCTATGGAGTTCAAAAGTTGCTGACCAGCCACAGACTTTCATCAAGGCAACTGACACCCAATAGAGTTCCATCAAGGCAGCTGACACCCCATAGAGTTCCATCAAGGCAGCTGACACCCCATAGAGTTCCATCAAAGCAACTGAAACCCAGTAGAGTCCATCAAGGCAGCTGACACCCCATAGAGTTCCATCAAGGCAGCTGACACCCCATAGAGTTCCATCAAGGCAGCAGACACCCCATCGAGTTCCATCAAAGCAGCTGACACCCCATAGAGTCCCATCAAAGCAGTTGACACCCCATAGAGTTCCATCAAGGCAGCGGACACCCCATAGAGTTCCAGCAATGCGGCTGACACCCCACAGAGTTCTGTCAAGACAGCTGACACCCCATGGAGTCCATCAAGGCAGTTGATGCCCCATAGAGTTTCTTCAAAGGAGCTGACACCCCGTAGAGTTCCATCAAGGCAGCTGACACCCCATAGAGTCCATCAAGGCAGTTGACACCCTATAGAGTTCCATCAAGGCAGCTGACACCCCAAAAAGTTCTATCAAGGCAGCTGACACCCCTTAGAGTTCCATTACGGCAGCTGACACCCCATAGAGTTCTGGCAAGGCAGTTGACACCCCATAGAGTTCCATCAAGGCAGCTGACACCCCATAGAGTTCCAGCAAGGCAGCTGACACCCCATAGAGTTCTGGCAAGGCAGCTGACACCCCTTAGGGTCCATCAAGGCTTCTATTCCCAATTGCTGACCCCCCCCCCCCCCCCCCCCCCCTCCCCCATTGGAGTCCAGTCAAGGCAGCTGACACCCCCTTCCCCGTGGAGTTCCAGTCAAGGCAGCTGACATCCTCTTCCCCGTGGGAGTTCCAGTCAAGGCAGCTGACACCCCCTCCCCGTGGAGTTCCAGTCAAGGCAGCTGACATCCCTCTCCCATGGACTCCCAGTCAAGGCAGCTGACACCCCCCTCCCCTTGGAGTTCCAGTTAAGGCAGCTGACATCCCTCTCCCAATGGAGTTCCCGTCAAGGCAGCTGACATCCCCCTTCCCATGGAGTTACAGTCAAGGCAGCTGACACCCCCTCCCCATGGAGTTCCAGTCAAGGCAGCTGACACCCCCTTCCCATGGAGTTCAGTCAAGGCAGCTGACACCCCCTCCCCATGGAGTTCCAGTCAAGGCAGCTGACACCCCCCTTCCTATGGAGTTCCAATCAAGGCAGCAGACATCCCCCTCCCCATGGAGTTCCAGTCAAGGCAGCTGACATCCCTCTCTCTATGGAGTTTCAGTCAAGGCAGCTGACACTCCCATCCCCATGGAGTTCCAGTCAAGGCAGCCGACATCCCCCTCAGTTCCAGTCAAGGCCTGACTCTATCCCCATGGAGTTCCAGTCAAGGCAGCCGACATCCCCCTCTCTGACAGTCAAGGCAGCTCTCCCATGGAGTTCAGTCAAGGCAGCTGACATCCCCCTCTCTATGGAGTTCCAGTCAAGGCAGCTGACATTCCCTCCCCATGGAGTTCCAGTCAAGGCAGCTGACCCCTCAACACCCTATGGAGTTCAAATGTTGCTGACCAGCCATTGAATTCCAGTTAAGGCAGCTGATCCCCCCCTCTCCCCTATCCTGCCCCCCTCCCCAAATGAAGTTTCAGTCAAGGCAGCTAAAACCCATTTTGCATTGCAGTAAAGGCAGCTGACCCCCAATGCCCCTCCCCATGGAGTTGCAGTGAAGGCAGCTGACATCCAATTGAATTCCACTCAAGGCGACTGATCTCCCCTTGGAGTACCAGTCAAGGCAGCTGACAACCCCAGGCATGGCTTTCTTTCAAGGAAGCTGGTGTTGAGTTTGATTCAAGGTAGCTGACCACCCAGATTTAAAGTAGCTGATTACCTTGGAGTTCCATTCACAGTAGTCAGCCATCTCTTGGGTTCCATTGCTGGCGGCTGATTGTTCATGGAGGCCCTGTTAATGCCTGTTAATGCAACTGACCTCTCATGGATTTTGTTCCAGGCAGCCTGCCACCCTGTAGGATTTTTAGGTTAAGGCGGCTGACAGCGCATGGAGTTTCATTCAAGCCTGTTGAGAACCTTTGAATTTCCATGTAGGGCTGCTGATCACACATGGAATTTCATTCAAGCCATATGATTACCCACTGAATTCCAGTCAAGGCAACTGACCATCAATTAAGAATCCTTCAAGGCAGGTGCCCACCCATGGAGATCCAATTAAGGCAGATGACCCTATGGAGTGCCAGCCATGGCAGCTGACCATCCATGGAGTTCTACACAAGGCATCTGACCACATGTGGAGCTCCAGTCAAGGCAGCAGACCACCCGTTGAATTCCAGTCAAGGCAGTTTACCTCCCATCGATTTTGGGTCAAGGCACCTGACCATCCATGGAGTTCTGTTCAATGCAGCTGACCATCTAGAGAGTTCCAGTCAAGGTTGCTGACCAGTTATCGCCAGTCAGGGCAGCCATCCATCCACAGAGTTCCAGTTCAGGAAGATGACCATCCAAAGAGTTCCAGGCAAGGTAGATGACAAGCTATGTACTTCAGTCGAGCCAGCTGACCAGCACAGGTAACTCTGTTGTCAAGCCAACTGACTGCCACCCATGAAGTGATGGAACCCTCTGCTTACTTAAGATTCAGTCAAGCTGACAGACCACTCCTACAGTAGCAGTTGAGCAATCTGACCGTCTGTAGACCTGCTGCTTTCAAGCATTCTGACAGCCCACAAGCTTGCAGTCGTCAAAACAACTGACCATTGGTAACTTGCCATCAAGGCAGTTAGTCAAGACAATTGACCATGTGTGGCTTGTTGTCAAGGCAGCCGACTATCCATAGGTTTGGGTCAAGCAGTCTGACCACCCATCAAGTTACAGCCAGGACAGTTGATGCCAGCCGGTTGGAGACAGGCCAGAAAATCTACAAACAACAGAATAGCTGCAAGGACTTTTTGTGTGGAATTGTCATGTGGTCATCTATAGGATGATTTGTGTTTGTAGGTCCTTGCCTCAACAGCAGTCTGTCATTACTGCATTGGTTTAGCTTGTTTTCATTCTGAAACTGGGCTATAGCACCAACTGCCTATGTAATTGCCTGGTCTGTTACAACATGGAATAAAGCACAAAACACTGACTGTCACTGGCATCCATGTATCTCAATGCATGATACTGTGTCAAACAGGACAGCAGCATTTCTTCATCTTCTTTTTAAGTCCAGAAGAAGGAAATTTGAAAGTTCCACTCGTGGATTGCCTGTTCATTAGTATGGATGTAAGAGCATGACTTCTCACAGTCTGATGTAGATTCAAGCAATTATCGCCTTGTAGACAGGGTTTAGAAAGAAGAAGTCATGCGGTCATACATACAAACATGACTTCATATCCGCCACATGCTACTTGCTCTGCTTTTCTGGAGAAATATTTTAAGACTGCATGTGGGCTTACAGGTAGTTTGCCTCACAGAAATGTTTTGAAAGTTATTTCATGAGGAGATTGTTTCACAGATATTTTGCCTCAAGGAAAACAGGACCGTGAATATCAACAGTGACGTCAGTGTGTTTCCTTTTAACCATATGTCACTTGAAATGCTGTGTGCCTGTTGGGGTGTAAACATGGGTGGGTCTTCACCAAAATAATGTGTTCATATGTTTTGCAGGACCGCTGTTCTGCAGTTCCGAAGCGCACAGTGTGCCGATGACATCATCACCTGCTACACCAGTGTGACAATCAACAAGGTGAAGCTGAAGCTGTCACGGCTATGGAAGAGCCCCTCTGGCACTAGGCGGTCTGAATCCACGGAGAAACCGACAGGTCGACCAGCAGATTCTGGCAAGAAAATCACTGACTTGTCAAGGAAAAGTGAGCTTTGGGTCTATCAGATATTTGATATATTGTTTCACTGCCTGTTGGCAGACCACACTCCTGTTCTTTTACCTCCTCACATCTCTTAATTGTTTGCCCTTGGCAGAATTCTGTTCAAATGCATGTATATCTTGACTGTAAGGTCGTACTCTTTTTGTCACACCCTGATTAGAGCATCTATAAAAGTAAAGAATTCTGTGTATAGGTAAACCAGTTTCTGCATGCAACAGTACTGTACATCAACTTGTGCACATGATCTGCAACCAATTCAGTGACTCAATATAACTCAGAATTACCGATCGACCATGATGCAAATGAATCCAGTCCATAGAGTGCAGCGTATTTGTGCTCCATGAGCATAATGCATTCTGACAATTGCATTTTCTAGTAATTCAGTTCGTGTTACCTTTAACCCAGCGTCTTCATAGGGCCATATCAGGGTTGTCACCCTGTTGAAGTCAACTCTCAACATTGATTAAACACACACACACACACACACACACACACACACACACACACACACACACACACACACACACACACACACACAGGCACAGGCACACATGCATACTTACACACAACTCATTAAAACAGTTTTGTAAAATCATATCATATTTCTGTTTAAATCTTTCTTTCATGAAATCCTAGTTTAAGTATATGTATCTCTTTCAGAAACTAACAGAAACTAAAAAAAATCACATCAGGCTGGACATATCTGAAGAGGGTTTCCATAGAGTCTGATGTAAAGTGTTTCTGTCGGATTTTATGTAAGTCCCAAAATTCCATAAGAATATTTCTGATAGTGAGTGGTATATCACATGGAATGCACCACGTAGCTTCTTCACTTTTTATGCCAACACACAGCAGTAAATAGTTCTCCATTTCTTTAATATTATACTGGGCAAAACATGACTATCCCATGCTTTTCCTGAGCCTGTCGCAGTGTTGAATCTGCCATACACACAAGGCAGAGGACCCAGTGGTTCAGAGATGGAGAAATGAAGAAAATAAGCTCAGACTTGCCCCAAAACAAAAAAGGCGAGAGTGTTGGAGTTTGAGGCCAAATTTGAAAGCATGTATTGCAACTAGAGAAAATGATTAACCAACTCAGGACACTGCTGCTGCCTCCTGGCCTGAGGCTGCTTTGAATGATTGATTTGATTACAGTCAGTAGGACAAAAAGCATCCCACTAAGATCTTTTATCCAATATTTCAAAGCAGCTTGTATGCTGAACATTATGGTGACAACATGTTGCCATGCTTTAACTTCATAACTATGGTTACATTCCAGTGTTGTTGTTTCACCTGTAGCCACAATATGATTTACTGTTGGTTCATGCATTTGGCTGTGATTCTTCCATTGGCAGGAAAAAAGACGAAAGACAGCACCTCTCCAAAAGATCAGCCAAAAGGAGCAGCTGGTCAAGAACCAACTGTGGTGTACCAGATCCCAGTGCTGAACAAACGGTCTCTGTCAGCCACCTCTGGCACCAGTACTCAGATCAAGAAAGGTAGAGTGCCAGTCATTCCAGAACAGCCCGATGCCAAACGTCCCAGACTGGATCAAGTTCCTCCTCCTCCTCTGCCTCCTCCTGGATTTGGAAGTTTCCCTGTACCCACCAGCATTCCACCACCTATGATACCACCTCCAATGCAGGGTGGCTTCACCGTACCCCCACCTATGCTCCCTCTGGTGGCACAACCAGCCTGGCCTGTCACGTCGGCCATGACACGGGGACAGTCAGATGCAGAGATGGTCGGGCCGCAGAATTCCATGAACTGGCAGTCGTCACAACGACCACACTATGAAGCAGACAGGGAACTGCAGGGCACAGAAGCTATCTCTCCAGAATGGGAGGAAGATGGTCCAAGAGGACAAGACAGCGCTCAAAGCAGAAACAGATATGGAGGAGACAGCTTAAAAAGATCCAGACAAGAGCATGGTGGTCAGTTTCCTCGCCGTCGATCGTTAAGTCCAGCCAGGCCTTATCGCCATCAAAGTCGCAGTCCAGAAAGACCAGTGCAGCGTCGCACTAGTAGGAGCCCCGCAAGAGTCCGTCACCGCAGTATTAGTCCTGGCAGAATTTCATCCAGTCAGAGAGAACACAGAAGCCCCGGAAGACATGGATTGCGGCGGTACAGCAGAAGCCCTCCTCGGGGAGCACGACAAACAGGATCGCGACAGCCGTATAGTCCTGTCAGTCCAGAGCGAAAGAGTCGCAGTCCACGGCGGTCAAACTTTGGTTCCAGGAGGCAAGCTATGAGTCCCATCAGTCAGGGAAGATTTAGTACCAGTCCAGGGAGACGAGGCCCTAGTCCTGGCAGGAGAGGGCGTAGCCCTCCCAGGCAAAGAAGGCGCAGTCAGAGTCCTGCTAACCCAGATCACAGGAGCTACAGCCCAATCAGCCAAGGCAGGCTGAGCCGAAGTCCAGGGCGGAGGGTGCCCTATTCAGATAAACAAAATCAAAGAGACTACAGTCCTAGACGGCGCAGCCACAGCCCTCAGAGAAAAGGTGCTGTCCCCAGGAGAGGCCGCAGTTCAGAAAGACAGGTCTCAAAACCGTCTCAGAAGAGTCACAGCCCTGGTCGAGAAACACGCAAAACTCAGGACCAAAAGCAGCAGAATCAGAGGAGAGTGGATCGGAGTCCTGAGGCCCACTCACGTGCAGGGGGTAAAGGTCAGGCAGCAGACAGACTGGAGTACAACATCACCCGAAGCCAGAGCCCGGGGCGGCCAGCTCACGCTCCAGGGCAGGGACTGAGCATAACCACACCAAGTCAAAACCTTGATGAGCAGGCAGTCATCCTGCACAGACATATCACCAAAGCGCTGGCATCGCGTGACAGTCGCAGTCCTCACAGGCCCACGGAGACCGACGAGAACCAGAAGTCTGAACGACTGGTGAAAGGAGTGGAAAACAGGGGTGGCTGGACTGGCTTCACCCTCTTTAGCTGACGCTTCACAAGCAACAACTTCCAAGCAAGGACTGTTTCCTGCTGCCTTTTCCAGCACAGCAGCCAAATCGGAGTTGTTCCCATCGGCCAAGAGCATGAGCATACCCGGCTTGGACCTCTTACTGGCTGCCACTGCTGAAAAATCAGAGTCTGACTTGCTTTGGAATTCCAGTGAGAGGAAATCTCAGGCTAGGGAGGAGGAGGACGATGTAAGAGAGGCAGCTTTGAGGCGTGATGCACTCAAAGCATTTGGAAAACAAGATGTCTACAGACCCAGAGAAGTGAGGGCATCACCTGCTGATGACCGAAGTGGTCATCAAGAGAGAGAGTTGTCAGGATTGAGACAAGGTAGCTCAGCAGACTGGTGGAAAAGAGACAGCCCAGGAAAGCTGTCCCCCCATGTTTGACCGACCCAGGAGCAGGGACTCGGGTGCATATAATACAGCTCGTAAGTTTGTATGTATGTGCAGGTGCATGCTTGTGTGTGTGTTTGTGTGTGCGTATGTATGATAACTGTGAAACATTACCAGGCAAAATGCAAATAAGAATACAAAACAAGTGTAAAATATCTAACAGACAGTGCAAAACAGACAGGATGTGTTTCTGATAAGTCGTCTAAAGATAATGCAAAAATGCACAGTATCTTAACAACATGACATATCCCCCCCCCCCCTCCACCCCCACTCCTTTTTTTTTTTTTTCTTTTCTTTCTCTTTTTTTGCTCTGTGCTATCCTACCCATTCCAGCACCTCATACATTGTCAGACTCAGGTTTGTACCGTTGCAGGCCTACCATCAGTAGTCGACAAAAAGCAGTGTGTATCCAAGCATTATCAGGCAACCCCTCTGGGTCAGCTACACTGCTGCAGTCACTTCCATGGTGTTCAGAAGAGCCTGTTTTGATCCATCATATGCAGGACGCTGACAAAATGATTGTTCGGTGGTGCAGCCCAGTGGGAGTGAAATTAAACCACCAGGGGGTGCCACCATGTTCGTCCAGTGACGATCCCCATGAATTTGCTGAGAATGATAATTTTAACATGAACTCACAAAAGGTGCAGGCACAGAGTTAAGATTGAAACTAAGGTCACCATGAGAGCAGAGCATTTTGATGTTGGTCATGGAGGATGAGAGTGGTGAAAAGATGTTGTGATACCAGGGGGATTGCATTGTGAACTTCCTTTCATATTATTTCCTGGTGTCAACCACATCTTAGAGGTCAGATACCTGCGGTGTTTATATCAGGAAATTTGAGTGACACTCGCAGAGACACATCCATAAAGTGGATGAAACTTGACTGTGAGTTCCAGTCTTTCCATCTGAGCACATAGCAAATTCAGCTCTGGGAAGGAGCTTTCAGACACTCAGACTTCCAGAAAACATGCTTCTGATGGAAATTGAACCAACCATTTCCACGTATACATCACATCTCAAATTACTGTATTAAGGTGGCTGGCAACAACATGAAAAAAGTAACATAGGTTTTGCATTCTTGGATATCGCATTATTTGATGACATGTTTAAAAAAAAAAGTTAACCAAAACACAAAACAGAAAAAGTTTGAGGCTGACAACAAGAATTTTGCCGTAACATGCAAACTGTTATGAAAAACAAAAAAAAAATTGCACTCAAATGTATAGAAGGTATATCTGACTACAGTATTACGAGCTATAGTCCAGCTCAATAGAAGTTTACAAATTTAGGCTGAAACGAAAAAAAAAAACCCCAGCTTAATAGTCATTCAAAGTAGCTCAGTTACTCAAAACAGGTGATATTTTTTTTCCTGTCAGAATACTTACAAACGCCTGTTGTTTTCTGATTTGCTCACATATACAAGCACATACAGCGCTTCTCATTTCCAGAGGAGGCATGGTGACAATGAAGGCTGCATGCACCATTTTTATATGAACAAAAAATGTCTGAATTTGCAGATCTTTCACCGTATAGTGCAGTACAAAATCTAGCACTGGTAGACATGAAAATAATGTATATATACACTACTGACCAAAGCTCTCTCATTCTCTCAGTATGTCTCCACCACTCCTTCTTCTCCACCCTCGCAATAATTGAGAGACCTGCCATGGTGCTATCAATTTCACTAGCAGATAAGGCATGCAGTCAGATCTTACTTAAGTTCATCAGCAAAACTCATTTTTAGCTTTTTTTAAATGCTGTGACCGTGAACCTTTCTTGATGTTGTGAAGTAGGGTGTGACGCCAGGGCAGAAAGATTCTGTTGTGTGGGAGCATGAGTCATGTTGGCATCAAACCATTATGATGTTGGTAATGAAGCGCTCTTGGTACATGATCATGTGCTTCACAAATGCAGGAGAACAGGACATAGTTTACAGATGTGAGCATGCCATGTGGAAAAAAAAGAATGAGAAGGTTGTATGTGTATTGATGTATGTGCGCAGTGTTGATTGATTGAGCTAGTGCTGGGACTTCTTAGCTGTCTTGATATACTAGAAATCTGTCAGTAATGACCTGGGTCTTGTAAAGCAGGAGTCTTTGTGAGAGGAAGTCTTTGTTCGGACATTTCTGGCACTTTATTGCAGTGACAACTAGAGAGTGCACCACTTCAGTGATAGCTGTTCACAGTATGATGCATGTATGTTTAACTAGCTCTGGATTGAGGAATGATGTATTATTCAGGTGATGAGCAAGGAGGTTCAGGGACGCATGATTTGATGAACCTGAGGCAGGAGGCTGCTAAGCATTTGGCAAACCTGGGACTTAAAAGGGTCAACCTTCAGGGGCCAGGTGAGTTCTGTTCACGTCTGTATCATATTCACTTTCAGAGAGGCAACATCAGGTGAAGTGCAACAGTGGCATAATTATTGATGAACTGGCATGCCAAGTAATTGTTTAATACTTGCTACTAGAGTTTATGGAAGTGAAAATGCAGAATAATGTACACCTAGAATGGACCATCCAGGAATCCAGAATTTTATTACTGGGTGAAAAAAAAAAAGTGAAATGGTGATATTGAGTGACACCTGAGATATGTTTGGCACTAACTGTGCAGCAATTCAGTGATGTATAGACCAATAGAGGTGCAGTGTGTGAATAAATGCATTATACGCCCACATGAACATGTGTACAGACATGCATGACACACACAGCAGCATACACACAAACCTCTCACTTATGTTTTCTTCCCTCGTTCCTCCATCCCAACATTCATTCCCCTCTTCTCTGCTTCTGACACAGTCTTTCTTCTTTGCACAGTCGCACAGGCAGGCATATAATCAGACACACAGACTCATACAGACTCTTTTTCTCTTTCTCTTTCACATACATACATGTATGCATGCGCACACACACACGTATGCACGCACGCAAGCCGCACACACGCACGCACGCACGCACACACACACACACACACACACACACACACACACACACACACACACACACACACACAGGTTGTTTCAGTTAAGTTTATGATTCTCAATTGAAAAAAAAAAAAAAAAGAAAAAGAAAAAAAAAAGAGACATGGTTCATTCATACCAATGATAAGTGTATTCAGCAAGATAGAAGACTACAATGCAGATATGAAGAAGGCAACCAGAGGAACACCAGGATGAAGGGGTACAAAGTACATCTTATGCATTTCCATGTTTTCAGAGCATGGAGCATAACAGACCACAGGATACAGGCGGTCGACCACTTTCAAGGTAACATGTTTTTTTCTTTTACACATTGAGACAGAATTTTTCTTTCTTTTTCATACATAAACTGACTGGTAAGAGGAACAAAAATTTGAATAGCACAGTATTTTGTCAAGAGTCCACCAACTACAACATGTTTCTCATTCACAGTGAAGCTGGTTTGGACAAATTTGAAGTTATCATAGATTGGTATTTCAGTTGAAAAAGAGCTGAGGAGGAATGCACCATTATCAGGTTCTGGTAAAGTGTCAGTTTCCAAGTCATATGCCTTTGACCTCTTGTAATTTCAAAGGAAAGTGAAAGGAGAAAGATGAAGAAGAATTTCTTGACTTTTCTTTATATTGTTTCTGTGGAGACGACAATCATAGGATGAGCTTGGAGCCTCAGTTAAGTTGAGTAATGAAGTTAATGTTTGCCGAAAACAAATACAATTAGGAACAATCAGCCACTTGCCCACTTGGCTAGGTGGCAGTGTTTACCAAGATGCTTAAATGGCTTTGGAAGCTTTTGATAAAATGAGGTGAGAGAAGTTTGCGTTTGCAAATGCACCACGTTCTGTTTTTTGAATGTACCTTCTCTTTGCATGTGTGTGTGTGTGTGTGTGTGTGTGTGTGTGTGTCCAGGCATGTATCTGCTATTTATAGTCTTTGATCTTCTTTCTTTTTTTCACATTGCAATATTCAGAGAGAGTCTCAGATATTTCTGTGTGCTTAATTGATTGTTTTTTTTTTTTTTTCCAAGTTATTGAGCATTGAAATTGATTTGTTTATAATTTTTGCCAAAATTGTTCAGCCTAAGGCTTGGGATGGATACTGAACTGATTAATAAGCTTTGATTCATTGCTTCAGTTTTTCACTTACTAAACAGTTTCAAATGTGGTTACAGTACCACAAATTCCATGTCTATACATGTATGTGTATGCATGTTTGGAGGACGGAAAGTGAAAGAGGAAGGAGGTTGACTTGCACATGGTGGTGAGGAATCATGTGCCTGAAAGTCTGTTTCAGCAGGTGCTTAGACAGTTGGCTTAGATGCTAAGAAACTGATCAAAGCTTTTACAGATGAGTAAATGACATATTGGGCTGGTTGACCCTTCTTGTTTGGGCTGGTTGACCCTTGGGGGGGGGGGGGGGGGGGGGGGGGGGGGGGGGGGGGGGGGGGGGGGAGAGAGAGAGAGAGAGAGAGAGAGAGAATCTTATCACTTGCTTGCAAATGTGGCTTAGAATATTGAAACTTTAGTCCATTATTGATGGGTTTTGGGCTTAAAGCTTTTTTTCTGGAATACAGTTTATTTGATTTGCTGCTATTTATCTAAACTTTTTTGTGTTTGTTTATCTCTGCCATGACACATAAAGGACATGTTTCTTTTTATTAATAGGAGCTCTTTGATCTATTGCTGTTTTTTTTTTTTTTTTTTTTTTTTTTTTTTAGAATTGTGGCTAATGATTTTTGTCTGTTTTTGTTCTGTTATTTTCGCAGGCAAAGGGAAGATACCATAGCCAGTGATGAATATCACCACCGAGCCTATGATGATCCAGGAGCCCGTGAAATGGGTTTGGGCGGCAGTAACATGCCTCAAGAAAAGCTCGACTCTGGCAGCAGCAAGCCTCCGCTCAAATCTGCGCTGCGCAAACCCACAAAGAACTGGGCTACTAATGCATATGATGAATCCATCACTGACAAGGACTGGTCTGATAGTGTGCATGGACCTGATCACAGAGGCCCTGATCGACATGGCTTAGGGCCAATGCAGGGAGATCGTTTTGGAGTGGAAAGTCAAGGAATGGGTCGTCTGGGAATGGATCGTCCTACCATTGATCATCCTGGAATGGATCGTCCTGGAATGGATCGATCTAGCATGGATCGACCCGGTGTGGATCGACCTAGCATGGAGCACACTGGGATGGGTCATCCGGGAATGGATCGACCTGGAATGGATCACACCAGAGATCATCCAAGGATGGAGCCTACTGGAATGGACCATCCTGGCATAGACCATCCTAGAATGATCGTCCAGGAATGGAACGTCCTGGAATGCGTCATTCTGGAATGGATCGACCTGGCATGGGGTCGACCTGGCATGGCATGGACCAACCTGAGTTGGATCGTCCTGGGTTTGATCATCAAGGGTTTGATCGTCCAAGGTTGGATCAGCCTAGGATGGATCAGTATGGATTTGACCGCCAGGGAATGGAGCGTCCACCATTGAATCAATTCAGCGACGATCGTCCTGGAATAGAGCGTCCTGGAATGGAGCGTCCTGGAATGGATCGTTTTGGAATGGACCGTACAAGAATGGAGCAGCCAAATGTCGAGCACCAAAATTTTGATCGACCAGGAATAGAACGAGGTGAAATGGAACAACCTCTCTGGCAAGACCAGCCACGAAGACCCACAGAGCCCTGGAGAGGTCCACAGATTCAGGATTGGAATCACGGCCGTGGAGGCTCCGAGGCAGCTTACAATCAGGACATGCCATCCATGCCCAGGGCCCTGAACAGGGATGAAGGGCCTCCTGACTATGGCAGAGGTGGGGATGAGAGAGATTTGATGTCCAGCCATGGTATGCCCCTGAGCTGGGAACCTGAGGGTCAACCGGGACCAGGTATGGGGAGACGGGGTGATGGCATGGGATGGCCTCCAGGCCCTGGAGATGGCATGGCAGGGGGAGGGCAGTATGGGGCTTCGGAGTCCTGGTTGCCCCCACCTAGAGGAATGGATGGACCACCACTTGGTCACCACCCATACCCTCCTCGGCCACCCTTTTGAATTAAAGTTACAAGGTTGTGTGTATATAGTCTTTACCTCTGCCATAATAACTTTGTGCTTTTTTGTGAGATTCTGTTTAATGGTGTTCTGTCTAAAACCAAAGTCAGCAAACATGATGTTGTTATCAGGGTTTTTTTTTTTGTTTTCATTTTTATTTTGCTGTATGCTGTAATGATACTTGATTGTGCTTTCAATGAACTTTGAATGTTTTTAATTTTCTTCATGTTTTTTTTTTTTAAATGAGAGGAAGGAAATAGACTGGACATATTAGAATTTTTACCAGACCACTTGTTGCTGCTTTGGGAGATTTGATGGAAGGACCTTACTATACAGAGACATGGAAAAACGTGATGAAGAAATTAATCATATAGAGAAGGGTCATTATGGAGAAATAGACAACTTGATACAGACAACTGCAAGAACGTGTTTGCACAAAGATTCACACTTGATTGCAAGCATATGCACCAAGAGCAACTGTGTAATGTATGAGTTGAGAATATTTGAAAGATGGTAACTTATATGAGTGCTTACAAGTCATCAGGGATTTAAATTTGATAACTTAAAAGATTGTACAACATGACAGCTCTCTGTAGTGCTTACAATACATTGGAAATTTGATGGCTATTGAGAACTGATAGCAAAAATGGAAATAATACAGTGAAAGAAGATGAGACAAACAGAGAAGAACGAGATGTGAAAATAAACACGCTATCGGCTGTTATTCAGCATCGTTTGTGTGATTTATTTCATTTTTAAGCTTTTTACCTATCTGGTCTTGGCACATCACAAACTTTGCCGAACAGGTTTTTTGACCAGATCTTATTGAGGTTTCTTCTTGATTTCATTTGAAAAAAAAATAGTGTAGACATACTAAGGATACCATAATAGATCTTGTCCTACATTTGTGATAATCAGTCGCGTTTTCCTTCTTCGTTTGCAATCATTGTGATCATGGTAGGTTGTTAACACATTTAACGGTCAATGAAGTGACGAGAAGTCAAACAATTGCTTTTAATATGCTTTTTGTCTCCCCCCTTCCCACCTCCCACTATGATTTAAGAGAGCTCAAATACATATGACTTCAATGTAGAATGAAGAATAAATCATTTTAATTTTGTTGCAGTTGTTGCTTTTGTTCACATTTACACTGTTGATCTTGTAATGTTCAACATTTGAGGTTTAATGTTATCTTGAGTTGTATGGTGGTTATGTTTTTGGTCTATAGGTTTTCTATTTAACTAGCTAGAGAAATCTCCGAGGAGAGAAACAAAAGATAAACGGTCATACCGGGAATACAACATTGAATTTAGGATTCAAAGTGTAGGGTCTGAGAAAAACAAACAAGAGTAGCATAATAATTGTCCTCTGTGTATTATGGAAAACAAAAGCAACAACAAAGTAGAAAGCAGTATTGTGTGTATGTATAAATGTCAGCTGTGTTATGCGTTTGTTGTGACTTTTCATGCTGTGTTCATGTTTCTGTTAATCTGGAAATAAATGTTAAAAGAAAATTGCTCTGTGTGTGTGTGCGTCTGTGTGCAAATGCGTGTGTGCATATATGTGTACATGTGTGTGTGTGTGTGTGTGTGTGTGAGAGAGAGAGAGAGAGAGAGAGAGAGAGAAAAGCATCATTGCACCTAGTGTTTAGCTGGGTCTGTTCTGTATTTTGTTTTTTTGGCATTGAGTATACATCTAAGTGGATTTTCAAGCAAAATTTGGTTATGGTACCTTTGGTAGCTTGGGTCATTTTTGCACGAGTTGCACGTAATCCATGTTCCTGCCCAGTTAACATACTGCACAAAGCTTTGCAATCTCTAAAAGTCAGATAAAGTTTAAACAACCTGGTCTCTGTTTCAGTATCTTTCCATGTAAAATTCACTCCATCTTTGATAAAAACAAGACAAATCGGGCATTTTAGTAAGCTGATTCAGTTTTAAAACTCTGTCCTTAGAAACTTCATGCAATACCCAAAGTTCTCTGCAAAACATGAATATGGCAAGAACATGGATTGTGTGCAAAATATGCATGATTATAGTGGAGGAGTTTGTGTGTAGTAGTTATACAATGGAATGGGTTTTTTGATAGAATTCTATCACGACACTGTCTGTAGCAGTTGTTGCAGAGGGTTGTTTAATATGCCTCACTGCAAAAGCTGCAGTGTGATTCTGGCTTACCCTCTCATTGACACATAATATTGCATCACTGTGTAATCTTTACAGTGCTGCAGGTCAAAACCATCTTTTTCTTCCTGCCTGCCTGTCTGTCTTTATTGCTTCTTTCCCAAACAGCTCTTTCTCTCTTGATTTATGCCTCTCCACTTCCTTCCCACCCAACATCCCAACAACACCTATATAAACTATTTCAGAACTTTGTGCAGACTTTTGCCTGTGAAGAACGTGATCTGACAGCTGATCAGACATTAATCTTATCATCCATCAGGAAGGGAAAGTCAGGTTAGGTACGACATGAAAAGAATAAATGTAGGTCGGGTCTTAGAAGTAGCACCGTCACATTAGCTCATTAGTGGCTTTGGTGTGCACACTGCAACTATTTTAGGTTACAAAAAAAAACAAACAAACAAACAACAAAATTGAATCTACTTGGAACTGTTTCAACAAATTTGTCTATTTATAAGACTTTTATGATTGATACATGGGTGTCTGCAAGCTACATTCGCCAAATCCTGTAAGCTTCATTTTGGTGGTGGATATGATCACAACTCACCAGTTGGGAGTGCGAGACAGGAAATGCACATGCAAAGGAAGTGGCCTAAAGGCAAACGATGCCACTCGTGTGACCTTGAGACTTGACCACAGTCGGCGAAGGAAAGACCGATAGCAATTCACTTGCTACTTCACTACCCCCCCCCCCCCCCCCCCCCCCCCCCCCCCCCCTCCCCCCCCTGTCATTCTTCCTACAATTCGCCAACAACAGGTCTCGCTCCGTCCTACGCAACACTACACCAGACACACATACGCACACGTACACACACACTCTCTCTCTCCCCTACACATCGCCGCAACCACCACCACCCCTCTTGCTCTCCCTCCCCACTTCCCCTGTCCGCTCTCCCCCCTTCCCCTCTACCCCGTCCACTCTCCCCCATCCCCTCTACCCCCCTCCACACACACACACCGTACGTTGAGGCTGGTCTGTTGTCACGTGCGACAAGGAAAGGTCACGGAGCGGGATCTCGTGACACAACATCGTCACTACTCGCGTCCACTTGGGAACGCGGACAACTCCTGTTTTTCACTTTCCCTTCAAACTCTGAGGCAGAGAGAAAGAAGTATCGTCAGGCAGGCCACGGATAGCGGAAATATTCAAACAGTTAGCATCTGATCAAGCTACAGTTTAAAAAAAAAAAAAAAAAAAAAAAAAAAAAAGCAGTTAGCATCTTTGTTTAGGCCTCCATAGAACATCTATGCAATACCATCTATAACCGTATATAGACGTGGAGTGGAAAGAATTCTTGCAGATAGCACTTTCGTCAGGCTATAGAAAAAAAAAAGTATGCAACTAGCATTCCTCGTATGGCAGAAAAATCCCTTGCGGCCAGCATCTGTGGTCAGTCCCAGGAAACCCATGCTGTTTAGCATCTTTAATCAGGCTGCAGTTGCGGGGAAAAAAAACCCCATGCAGTTAGCAGTCATCTACGGTCAGTCCACAGTCTACAGAAAATCTCCATGGATTTAGCTTCTATAGTCATGCCAATATAAAACAAGAAAAAAACAAAACAAAAAAACAAACACAAACACACACACAAAGAAAAAAACAAACAAAAAAAAAAACCAAACACACACACACACACACACAAACAAAAACAAACAAACAAAAAAATGGGGGGTGGGGGTGGGGGGTGGAAGAGAAAACCACTAATGAGCATCCATGCAATTAGTACTATAGTCAATGCACAGATAACGGAAAAATCTAAGCAGTACCACTAGAACGCATCGTTGCCATCATTGGATCTTGCACCATCATCAGAAATAAGACACAGGCGTCGGCATTCTCCTTTGCTTCCCCTTACCACCATGTTCACCTACAGCACCGAAGAGAGACCGGCCAGATCCTACTGCCAGCCATACATTCAGTATGGCAACATATTAATCCACAGTGTGTATGATTGTAACGTGCCGTTGGTGCATAATGTCACCCAGTGACATTTCGTACCGTAACAAATGCTTCTGATTTATAGCGTTCAGACCTCGACAACCATGAGTGTGAAATTACTCCGTAAATGACGAAAAGAAATTTTTCATTTAAGCAGAGAGAGTATACCGTAAACAAACAAAAAGGAAGTGAAAATTTGCTCCTACTGGGGGGGGGGGGGGGGGGGGGGGGGGGGGGGGGGGGGGTCGAAACCAAAACAAAACAAAAAGATAACGAAAAACAAACAAACAAAAAACAAACAAACAAAAACAACAACAAAACAAAAAAAAAACGGTTGAAGGTTTAAATTCCAAAGCCTATGACCAAGAGTGGTGAGTGAACTCATCAGCGTGCCCATGTTTGGCCAGAACAAGCTCACATGAAGTGATCTGACAGCAGTGCAGTGTCTCCTGTGGTGGGTTGCCTCTTGTCGACTGGATATTGACTGCGTCCTGCGGATCACCGCTCAAAGGCTGCGACAGGACAAACCAGGAGATATAGTCGTGCATAGGGGAACAGGAATGAACGAAGTGGGAGTAACGATACTGGGCGTTTCTGGAGATGACGCAGAACACCACACACATACACACACATTCACACACACACACACACACACACACACACACACACACACACACACGACCGAACTATCTTCCCCATCCCTATCTCTCACCGTCAAATGCTACTCTCATGTGAAGTGTTTGTCCACAGGTTTGGAACATTCACACCATCCCCATCAGGTATTCCAAAACGCTTGTCACTTTGTTTCTATCTTAGTGTCTGTATGTTTTTATCTGCCTGTCCCATCTGTGCTCTCTCCTCTCTCTCTCTCTCTCTCTCTCTCTCTCTCTCTCTCTCTCTCTCTCCTCTCTCTCTCTCTCTCTCTCACACACACACACACACACACACACACAGAGACAGAGACTCTAGCCCCCCCCTCCCCTGCCGCCAAACTATATAACTCTAGGACAAAGATGTTTACACCGTACAAAGCGTAGTCTTTCAGCTGTGACCTGTATTCGAAAGCAAGTCAGAACACAACATAGCAATCAACGAATGAAAATCGATTCAATCAATTCTTATCATAATGTAAATGATCATTCGTCGCATCATAGAATCCATGATACGGTAAATTACATGTACATCATGAAAATTTATATTCATAGTCGAGTTACTGCCAAGAGAACTGTCTTTTTTTCCCCCTCACGTTCAAACAGTTTTTAATGATGTGTCAAGAGAAGGATTTCTTTATTGCTAGCTTTGGAACACAGATTGTCTTTCTTCATATGCACGTAATCTTCTGAGAATGTTATCTAAGGTTATTGCGTTATTTTTTCAAACACACGTAATGATTTACAAGTCAATGTCATTTTTTTTCCCCCACCATTATCTTCGTGCGACCTGTTCGACCTGTTGCATTGTGGATACTGACCCCGTTATTTTCGTCTGCTGCTAGTTAGTCACGTTCTATGAGAGAGAGAGAGAGAGAGAGAGAGAGAGAGAGAGAGAGAGAGAGAGAGGGGGGGGGGGGGGGGGATAGAGGATGGGAAAGCAGAAGGGTGGGGTGAGGATGTGGATCCCTATAATCCCCTCAGTGTGTGTCAATGTCCCTGTCAGTTGACTTTCGGGGGACACCCAGCGGGCGGAAGCGGAACCACACGACCTGCAAACTTGCAACGCAACCTCCTTTACTCCTCTCTCTCCCTATCCCCGCCCCTCCCTTCCCCCTTCTCCTCCCTGTCAACCACCGCCATCTCTTCCCTCCATTCCCCCCCCCCCCCCCCCCCCCTGCTTGTCTCCCTATCCACCCCTCCTCCGCCCCCTCCTTGACTTTCCGACTACTGTAGTGGAGGAAGCACGTTATGTTATGTTATGTAATGTACGCTTAAGGTGTGTATATACCTCTCCACTCCGCCCATGGACCAGCTTTACAGGGGCCGCCGTCCTCACACTACACTGTCTGTTGTGTGTTTATAAACCGCTCGCTGCTCTCCCCCGAGTCTCCAGTGGGAAGGGAGGAGGACAAAGAACGCGACGGATGCCGAAACGATCAGCAAACGTGGGGGCCGCCATTTGCATAGAGAGAAGCCTGGTAGCAGGACAGACAGGCTCGCTTCGAGCAAGTGGAGGTAGCTCCGTGAAAGGTCTTTTTAACAGAGGCGGTGGGCGATGGGGGTGTGGGGTTAAAGTGAGCGGTCAAATGACCGCAACAGATTGTGTGCAGTGGTAGGAAAATTGTATTGATATTATGAGGCATTTGATGTGTCCGTTTTATTTTTTCATTTAAAAAAAACTTAATCTCTCTCTCTCTTTTTGTGTAAGAGCGATTTTACCGCCACCTGGCAGTAGGCCCGCGTCTTCTTTATCTGTCTGTTTATGAGAGTGCACCGTGAACACAAACACACTCTCTCTCTCTCTCTCTCTCTCTCTCTCTCTCTCTCTCACACACACACACACACACACACACACACACACGCGCACGCGCGCGTGCACATATACACATATACCCACCCACGCACGCACGCATGCGGACGCCCGCGCGCGCGCACACACACACACACACTTCTGAACCGATTTGAAAGCAGCGTGTCGGAAATATGGCCTTCAGACGGACCCATGAAATTCTGGCGGTTCATGGCGCCGATCCGGATCAAAGAGCATTATTCGGCCGTGGTGGAGGTTAACGCTCTCCCGGCTGAGTATCTTTTCAGTTTTGTGTCCGGTTTCAACGAGA
>JADBJO010001302.1:220000-247500 GCA_016801955.1 Conus betulinus
TAACCCCCACAGTGTCCAAGACAAGGTGGGTGGACCAGCGGTCTGTCAGGAAGGAGGGACGGGGAGGAGAGGGGGTGAGGCGGAAAGGGAAGAATGGTGGTGATGGGGATAGAAGGCAGTTTCAAGTGAGATGACTGCAGGCGGAAACTGGAATAACTTTGGGAAAGAATTACTTTTTTTTTTTTATTCCAAGATTGATAACAGATAGAAGCATCATCATAACGAGATACAAAGAAATATAGTAATTAGAGTGATGGGGGGGGGGGGGGGGGGGGGGGGGGGGGGGGGGGGGGAGGGGGGAGTGGGTATCATGAACAAAGATGTGAACACGTAAAAAAAAGTTTCAAAAACAGTTCAATTCAATAATTCAGGTAGAAAAAAAGAACACCCACACACCCACCCACCCACCCACCCACACATGGGTGACACCGACCCACACAGTATTGAAGTCACAGTAGACAGACTGGGTGGTCAGTGAAAGAAAGAGAGATGGTGAGGGATGGAGGAGATTCGGGGGAGGGTGGGTGGGTGGGGTTGGTGACAGGGCCATAGGGAAGGGGGAGGGTGGTAGAGATGGAGAAGGGGAGGAAGGACAGAGGTGGGATAAATGTTAGAGTATCCTCATGATGTACTAAACTAGTGTTTAGGTGTAGATCACAATAACCAAGGAGACCGGGGTGACAGGAGGAGGGGAGGAAAGGAGAAAAGAGGGAGAGGGGGGGGAGAGAGAGAGAGAGTGTGTGTGTGTGTATAAAGAGAGAGAGAGAGAGAGAGAGAGAGAGAGAGAGAGAGAGAGAGACAGACAGACAGACAGACAGACAGACAGACAGACAGACAGAGACAGGAGAGAGGAGACAGAGAGAGGAGAGAAGAGAGAGAGAGACAGACAGACAGACAGAGACAGAGCACAGGCGAATATTTTTTTACCTCTTCAAAATCTGACAACACGGCTGCTTACGCCACAATCTATCGCAATCTGTTGTTGTTTGCTTCTGTCTGTCTTTCCGTGCTCTGTGTGTGTGTGTGTGTGTGTGTGTGTGTGAGGTGAGAGAGAGAGAGAGAGAGAGAGAGAGAGAGAGAGGAGAGAGAGAGAGAGAGAGAGAGAGCGAGAGAGCGCGTGAGCACGCTTACTGTGTCATGCAGAACAGAATTTGACAATGACCACATATCAGAAGTAATCTCTCTCTCTCTCTCTCTCTCTCTCTCTCTCTCTCTCTCTCTCTCTCCCCCCTTGTTCTCGCTCTTGTTCTGGAATAAATGTGGGATAAATGTTAGAGTATCCTCATGATGTACTAAACTAGTGTTTAGGTGTAGATCACAATAACCAAGGAGACTGGGGTGACAGGAGGAGGGGAGGAAAGAAGGGAGAGAGAGAGAGAGAGAGAGAGAGAGAGAGAGAGAGAGAGAGAGAGAGAGAGAGAGAGAGAGAGAGTATAAGAGAGAGAGAGAGAGAGAGAGAGAGAGAGAGAGAGACAGACAGACAGACAGACAGACACAGGCAGGCAGGCAGACAGACAGACAGACAGGCAGGCAGGCAGACAGACAGACAGACAGACAGAGACAGAGAGGGAGACACAGAGAGACAGACAGACAGACAGACAGACAGACAGACTGACAGACAGACAGACAGAGCACAGGCTAATATTTTTTACCTCTTCAAAATCTGACAACACGGCTGCTTACGCCACAATCTATCGCAAACTACAAATCGTGGGATTGCGAAATTGCTAGGTGTAACAAGAATGTCGTGATGAATACTCAAGACAGCCAGGGGGCTCTATAGTCAGTCATGAACAACAGAGTAGAGGGGTCGTAACAAGTCCAGTGATCCGTGTTTCCCATCCAGGATGTCTTCGGTCTGCTTCGGGTCCACCCTGACCTGTTCTTTGTCTTGGACAGAGAATTCATGGTGATATGGCAGACAAGCTGCAGGGTGTGTTTGCCTAATTGCAGGAGAGCATCTCGAGTGTCGGTCCCTGTGCCGTTGCCTGACAGAATCCTTTGTCTCATGTTCCTTGTTAGAGATGCAGGGAATCCCCCCGAAAGCACTTTGGAACGCCTGACTTTTCTCCTGATATTAGCTGGTTTTGTCTAACTCTTTCAGCCCGCACAGAGGACAAAGTATCACCAGTGAGCAGTAGAGTTTATTGGGAAGCTGGTGGGCCTGGTTTTCCAGATGGTGTGTAGTTTGCTTATAGGAGCTTAGCCAGGCCAAAGCTCTCCCTGACCTCTTTTGGTCAGCTGACACAAGACAAAGAGATAATACTCATTTATCACAGAAAGTGTGTCTTCTTTTTTTCTTTATCACTGGAGTAACCTTAAGCTGCTTTGAACTCTCAAACGGTCCTGGTTATCTTCATACCTTAAGCTGCTTTGAACTCCCACACGGTCCTGGTTATCTTCCTACCTTAAGCTGCTTTGAACTCCCAAACGGTCCTGGTTATATTCCTACCTTAAGCTGCTTTGAACTCCCAAACGGTCCTGGTTATCTTTCTAACTTAAGCTTCTTTGAACTCCCAAACGGTCCTGGTTATCTTTCTACCTTAAGCTTCTTTGAACTCCCAAACGGTCCTGGTGATACTCCTCCTTTAAGGGTTTTTTTGAACTCACAAACGGTCCTGGTTATCTTCATAACAACCTGTAACCGATTGACATCCCACAGGTGGCCTTCGCCCTGCAGCACTCTCTAGGAGGGGTGATGTTCTGGTCCCTGGACATGGACGACTTCCGCGGGGCCTTCTGCGGCCAGGGACGCTACCCGCTGCTGACTGCCATCGTCACAGCCATCAGCCAGAAGCTTCCCGGCGTCAGCGTGAGGATGACGGACGCGGTGACCTGGGCTCACCCGGACAGCAGGACGTCTCCGCCAACCCAGCCCAACATCAAACCTACCACGTTCAAGAATCCCGAGTTCTCCTTCTCCAGATCTTCTTCAGCTCCAAACCGTGTTTCCAGCAAGCCTCGACCAGTCTGGCTCAGCAGGGTTGAGAATGTTACCAAGGAGGTCGTGGTGTTGATCAATGAAGAAGCACCTGCCTCTACCAATGCTGGTGCTCCACGGGACAGAAGCACGGGGAATGAATCCCGTGGCTCTACTTTAAAGCAGCACATCTCCTGTCGTGTGCTACTCAAGTCTGCTTTAATTCTGCTGTTCGTGCTCGTGTGTTGATGGCGGTAATAATGATAGCATTTTGTTGTGTGTGTTTATGGGGTTTAGAAATATTGCATCCTTTCAAATCAATGATTTTTATTTTGGTGTCTACACAAAGTTCACTATATGTCATCGACTGGGTTGACTGTACTCAGTCTGACATCAAAGCATGTTATGCAGTAAAAGGTATTATGTTTGTATTTGCATACCAGAATGTCCATTTCCCAGTATTTCATCCACATAACATTGTTTGACATGCAGCCAGAGAAACGACGGAGCGGCTGACTTCAGTTTTATGCAAACTGTACCCAAAATGTGACACAAGTTTTGAGTTAGATCTACTTGCAAAGTGAGGCGACTGCAGGCGGAAATCTAAACAAATTTGAAAAATTATTGATAAGGCTGCCCGGTTTTGAATTATTTAATTACTTAGTTTGGCGATCTTGGTCGGACGTCCATGACTCACTTTCTCTACCCATCTCTGTCTTCCATCGCTGTGGTACAGAATTCTCTCAGTATGTTGCTGTCCTCCTCCAGTTGGTCTGTGAATGTATGCGCTGGTCTGTCTCTCCATCTGTCTCCATGACTGGGTACCCACAGGATGAGTCTGTGGATTACTTCCTCTTTTTCTTATAAAACAGTGTCCACACCAAATCTGAGTCATCTTTCTGCTCTTGTTGTTGTTATTTTTTGGAAGGTCTCCATGGCAGCTGTGAAGTGTGTTTTGGGAAAAAAAGGCCATTTAAAAGAGTGAAGTACAATTTCTTTCTGCAAAAATAAAATGGTTGAAACCTCCCAGAACTAGTAAATTCTGTTAAAAGGTGAAACGTGTTTAAAGGCACAAACCACGGGATTTTAGAGAGAACAACCTTCAGATGATATACCTGTGAACGAGTGGTTTGATCATTTTAAAGATACTCCAGGAAAAGACGAAGAAGAAATAACTAAAAATGGCAAATTGAATGTGATGTCGACAGGGATATTTTACAATCGATCATATTTTTTACTTTGTTTGATGCCATCCAAAAACAATTAGTTAATTATAAAAAAAAATGTATGTTGCTTTTGTGGACTGTAAAAATGCGTTTGATTCTATTTCTTGAAAATTGGTATGGCCTGTTCTGTTTTGAAATATGATTACAATTAAGCTGTGTCGTCGCGTTAAAAGTATGTACGAAGAAGTTCATGCAAGTGTAAGGTCTCGGCGGAAACTGTCTGATGTGCTGAAATGTACAGGAAGGTTAAGCATGGGGATATTTGAAGTCCACTGTTATTTCGTCTTTCCATCAGTGAGTTTGCCTCAGAAATAATTGAGAATTTAGACTGGTATACACTTAGTTACATTTGATACCGTAGAACTGTTTTTCTACCTTTTGCTGATGACGTCATTCTATTGTCTCTAACGGTAGATGGTTTACAAAGGCAATTAGAAAACTTCGTATTCAAGTAGATTGAAATTCACGGTGAATATGGAGAAAAACTGTGTTACTGTTTTTCGTCAGAGTGGAAATTTAACAGCTCATGAGAAGTGGACTTATGGAAAATGAAAGAGCCCTTGTAGTAAATGTGTACAAAAGTCTTAAAATTGATTTTCAGCAAGATTGGTTTTAGTTTGGGGATCACAATATACCTAATAAAAAAAAAAAGATGGAATGGAGTAATTCTTGCACTTCACCTTTTCTACATATTAGAATGTAATGATTTCAATGTCTTTAGTGAACTATATGACCATAGCAATCAGCAATATTACAGTATGGTTCTGAAATATGGGATTTGAAAAAAAAAAAATACAAAAACAGATAAAGTACATTTGTTTGCATTTCTCAGTGCTGACAGTCGAACGCCAAATGGTCTTATTTATTTTAAATTAGGCGAATTTTCCATTTATTTAAATTCGTTCATTAAATTAATCTAATATTGACTGAAACTGGCAGAGAATGAATGGAGATAGGTTGCCCTTCAAGCATACAAGATGCTGTTTAATTTGGATATTAATGGTAAGACGTACTAGCTACAAACCTTCCTCGCTGTTTAAGTTCTTATGCATTTTCATTTGTCTGGGGTAATCAGGGTGTCTAAAATATATGTTTTTGTTGTTGTTGTTGTTGTTGTAATGTTTTAGGCAAATAATCATCTACTGTTTTTGGCAGGATTAGCACAGTCACATACTAGTGGCAGGTTTTCTCAGTATACGTTCTTTCTAGCTACTTACTTGATAGAACCGTACATAGAGTTTAAATTAAACAGACTGTAAAAAAGAAAAATTGGCCATGTGTCGATTTGGTTTTTTCTTGTATTGCATGTCATTGCTTCAGATACAGTGTCAGAAACGGTAATATGCTTACCGGCTGTCTATGTCACATCGGTAAAGAAGATGAAGCTGCCTGCTGCCGCAGGGCGTATTTAATTCAGCCAGTATGTTATATAGTTCAATGCAACTTTAGGTTAATTAATAGGCGAGACTATGTATAGTTAACATTTACAAATCGTGGCTTCGTGAAAACGGATATTTGAGTATATATCATGTAGAGTACTTTTTGACTGACTGATGCATTTGATTGGATGCCTTCGTAGATTGTATATTTCAATACACATTACGTTGAATACTATTTGATCGACGCATTTGCTTGGTATATGTCACTATGTATCACTATATTTCTTTTGTTTTGTTTTAGTAATGTTTACATTCCCCTTCGGGAAGGGCTGTATCTGAATAAAGTTTTTGAGTGTTTTAAATCTGGATTCTCTCTCTCTCTCTGTGCATGCGCATGTGTGTCTGTGTATGAACGCACGTCGTGTGTGTGTGTGCGCGCGCGCCTGTATGTGTGTATGTGTGTGTGTGAGAGTACAACCATGGGTTAACCTGACAAGAAAATGGTTTCAGTGTTGCAAAATGGTATGGTGTGCGCTTGCAACCTAAGCTTTCACCATTCTTCCATGTGGTAGATGTGCGGTGCGTAGTAACCTGTATAACATTCAGTGTGAATGACTTGTAGCTCCCTCCTCACGGTAGAAAGCGCTCAATGACATTCCATCACATCATCATCATCATAATCATCATCATCATAATCATCATCATTCATCATCATCACCACGACGACCACCACCATTAACACCACCATCATCAACATCATCATCATCATCACTACTACTACCACCACCACCACCACCACCACCACCACCATTATCATCATCATCATTACCATCATCTTCATAACATCATCGTATGTTCTGGGTACCAGCGCCATTCCAACAGCCGATGCCTGACTGCTGACTGGCTCCTCAAAGACGGAGTCCCCTGAAGCGGAAAAAGGTGAATGTTTTGATATTGCAAGGTCCACCGTAGGAGGAAGCCATTCATCATCGGAACATATTTGTCCACGTCACTGTATCGGTTATTTATACCGTGGTGGTGCTTGCAGAGAGAGAGAGAGAGAGAGAGAGAGTGTGTGTGTGTGTGTGTGTGTGTGTGTGTGTGTGTGGTGGGGGGGGGGGGGGGGGGGGGGGGGGGAGACTGAAGAAACAAAAAACACACAAATAATTGTCAACCCCCCTTTTTTTTAAATTCATATCTTCTGTCCAACTGTGATCACAGAAAATGACACCACAAGGGTCAGTGCCACCAATTTGAAAAAAA
Organism: Conus betulinus; assembly: GCA_016801955.1. NCBI lineage: Eukaryota > Metazoa > Mollusca > Gastropoda > Neogastropoda > Conidae > Conus > Conus betulinus. The sequence continues at coordinate 226,789 of JADBJO010001302.1, forward strand.
AAAACAACAACTAACAAACAAAAAATAACCACAACTGGCCTAACACTTTTTTCACACATACAAGAAATATTGTTTACAACGTAATGAGCAAATGCGTGCACATCAAATGAGAATCACATTCTCCACACAGACCAGAAAGTACGTGACCAGAAATTATTTCTACTGCATCTCATAACCAGGCCAGTTCTCTGAATTCTAAATAATAATAAAATGATTGCATAAGACTGATCAAAGCACAAACTGATTCGTCATCGCAGAAGTCGTTCAATGGTTTTGAGCCCAGTATAGTGCCCAGTTTGAGAGAATGATGGACATAACGGTTTTTCTGTGTCCAGAGTTGGAAGTAAGGACATAAAGCCTTTCTGTATCTAGTAAATTGTTGGACCTAGGGTTCTGCCGATCGACAGTTACATGACCAGTGATGGTGGTGTTGTTGTTGCTAGCCATCACTTTGGTCCTCCCGGCGCTGATTTTTATAGCGTATCTCATTGATCCTTCAATCGATCTTTTATCGAACTTGGAGAGTTTTGTTTACAGCCTGCCTAGCCATCGATGTCGTCTGCAAAGTAAAGGTTCGAGATGACTCTTCGTCTAACGCTGACTATGCTGACATGGCCTTCAAGTGCACCTTCTTGATGCGTGTCGAGAATGTGTTGAAAAGTGGGGGAGACAGACGACAACCCTGACCAACTTCAACTGAAAAATAGAGCCACTTTATTGTAGCGGCCTGTGTAAGTACCGCACTGGTCACTTTGGAGCATAGTTTGCTGGATGGCGTTGATTAGCTTGTTTTCAACGTTAAATTTCTACATTGTGGTCCATAGCGCCTCATGCAGGACTCTGTCAAACTACTTCATGAAATCCTGAGGTGATATAGCTCCCTCTGCTGTTCGCAAAGAGTACTCAGGTAACAAACTGTTCGATGGTACTGCGGAATCCAGCCTGTTTCTGTGGCAATGAATGGTATCTGCTTGCGGCAGTATTCTATTCAGACTGATTTCAAAACATTATGCAGTGAGCATTGCCGATCAAACTGATAATGTAGGAATTCTAGTACTTTTGTGAAGATTTCCTTTCATGGCAAGGAAGAAGATTAGGGACTGAGTCCATTGTGCGCCACTTCCTGGTGTGCCAGAGTTTGCTGCTGATAGCAGAGCTGATATCAACGACTACCTCTCCTCCATGTTTAGAGAGTTCTGCAGGGGTGTCAATGTTGTCAACGCCTGCAATCTTACCACACTTCAGCGCCTTCCCTGCCGATGACAAGTTCTTCACATAGCATTTGAGTCGCCTTCATTCGGCGAATCCTCACTGTTAATTGGATTTCTGTTGCTTTGTCTGTTGTATTGTTCAGAGCAATATTCGGTTCATCTTGTATGACGTGTTTTTTTTTCCCCTTGTGAAACATTGTTGTCAATGTTCTGAATAGCGTTGGTTTATTTTTGCTTCCGTGGTCATTTTTTCATTATATATATACATATATCCTTTCTGTGTCCAGTATGGGTATGAACATGAAACCTCTCTGTGCCAAGCATGCAGACGTTCTATGTGTAGTATTGGAAAGTGTGGACATCAGCTTTCTTTCTCTAGAATAAATGCGGACTCGTAGTATTTCCGTGTCCAGCATGGGGAAATGTTGACATTTATCCTTTCTGTGTCCAGTATGGGGAAATGTTGACATTTATCCTTTCTGTGTTCAGTATGGGGAAATGTTGACGTTTATCCTTTCTGTGTCCAGTATGGGGAAATGTTAACATTTATCCTTTCTGTTCCAGTATGGGGAAATGTTGACATTTATCCTTTCTGTGTTCAGTATGGGGAAATGTTGACATTTATCCTTTCTGTGTTCAGTATGGGGAAATGTTGACGTTTATCCTTTCTGTGTCCAGTATGGGGAAATGTTAACATTTATCCTTTCTGTTCCAGTATGGGGAAATGTTGACATTTATCCTTTCTGTGTTCAGTATGGGGGAATGTTGACATTTATCCTTTCTGTGTTCATTATGGGGAAATGTTGACATTTATCCTTTCTGTGTCCAGTATGGGGAAATGTTGACATTTATCCTATCTGTGTCCAGTATGGGGAAAAGGTGACATATAGCCTTCTGTGTCCATTATGGGAAAGTTTTGGCATGTAAACTTCTTGTGTCCACTCTGGGGAAAGGTTAACATGTAGTCTTTCTGTGTCCAGTATGGGGAAATGCTGACATATAGTCTTTCTCAGTTTCTGTGTCCAGAACGGGGAAATGTTGACATGTAGTCTTTCTGTGTCCAGAACGGGGAAATGTTGACATGTAGTCTTTCTGTGTCCAGTATGGGGAAATGCTGACATATGGCCTTTCCGTGGCCAGAATGGGGAAATGCCGACATGTAACCTTTCGGTGTCCAGAATGGAGAAATGGTGACATGTTTTCTTCAGTGTCCAGAATGGGGAAATGTTGACATATGGCCTTTCGGTGTCCAGTATGGAGAAATATTGAAATATAGTCTTTCAGTGTCCCAGAATGGGGAAATGTTGACATATGGCCTTTCGGTGTCCAGTATGGAGAAATATTGACATATAGTCTTTCTGTGTCCAGAATGGGGAAATGTTGACATATGGCCTTTCGGTGTCCAGTATGGGGAAATGCTGACATATGGCCTTTCGGTCTCCAACAGCAGAAGGAAATATTGACTTAAAGCCTTTCGATGTCCAGTATGTGGAAATGTTGACATACAACATTTCTGGGTCCTATATCGGAAAGTGCAGACGAAGCGTTATCCTTTGCCTGATGTTGGCAATGTACCAATGCCTGTAGATGGCAAAATGTGTAAAACTCTCCATGTCAGAAATTATGAGAGCGCACTTCAACAAGTATTTGGCAAAACCTATACATGACGAGTTTGTAAAAATTTCTGTCTTTGTAATTATAGCAACGTCTTACAATAAGAACGCGGCAAAACCTGTATGTGAGAAGCATGCAAACACTTATGTTATTCTTGTAAGAATAACTAAGATATATTGCATCAAGTATGTTTTGAGACTTCCCTACAACAAGCGATGAAACTTGGTGTTCTCACACACAAAAGTGATTTACAACATCTATGACACAAGACATGTTGATGACTAAAGCTCGTAAATCTCTATGATCTCATTTAAAACAGCACCTAACGAAATCTGTGTCGAGACCTAAACAACAAATAACTGGCAACAGTAAATGACAGATAAGAGGTCTGTGTATTTATAAAAAAAAACAACAAAAAACCCAAGGTCATACGATTATCCACATATTCTCCTTTTTTTTTTGTCAGATACGATTGTGATTATACAGAATGATAATCTGCGACTAAGCAAAATTATGGCACACATGATTACAATGACACATGACTAAACTAAAAAGATAAAAAAAGCAACAACTGGACCTGACTATCCACATCCAAACTAAAAACACACACCAGCAATAGACATTATCATCCTAAACAAACTGAAAACAGAAAACAATAACAAGATATGAACATAATGCCCCAACTTTTTCTTTGAATTAATGTGAATTTGTCATTAATTTATTTCCTCTCCAGGATCTTTCATGGTGTTAGAATATTATCAACATTATATAATATGTTCGTTAGTGAAGCAAACTAAAATAGCTTCACATATTTCTTAACTTGAAATCATATTTCTAAACTTTATATCATTCGCAAAAACCTCAATCAAGTTAGATTCTGTGGGACGTATTTAACATTTTCACGAAATTGGTCCATCTTCTTTTGGCGCTTAGGATTGCAAACTAGTGACTTATTCCTGCTTCGCATGCAAACTAGTGACTTATTCCTGCTTCGCATGCGGATTAGTGACTCACACTTGCTTCGCATAAAACTGACTTATTCTTGTTTCGTATGCAAACTAGTACTTAGTGACTAGTGACTTAGTGACAAACTAGTGACTTAGGCCTACTTGACATGCAAACTAGTGACTTAGACCTCCTTTGCATGCAAAGTAGTGACTTACTCCTGCTTCGCATGCGAACTAGTGACTTAGACCTGCTTTGCATGCAAACTAATCACATATTCCTGCTTCGCATGCAAACTAATCGCATATTCCTGCTTTGCATGCAAACTAATCACATATTCCTGCTTCACTTCCAAACTAATCACATATTCCTGCTTCGCATGCAAACTAATCACATATTCCTGCTTCGCATGCAAAGTAGTGACTTACTCCTGCTTCGCATGCAAACTAATTACATATTCCTGCTTCGCATGCAAACTAATCACATATTCCTGCTTCGCATACAAAGTAGTGACTTACTCCTGTTTCGCTTGTAAAGTAGTGACTTACTCCTGCTTCGCATGCAAACTAATGATTTATTCCTGCTTCGCGTACAAACTGACTTATTCCTGCTTCGCATGTGAACTAGTGACCTACTCCTGCTTTGCATGCAAACTAGCGACTTATTCCTGCTTCGCATGCAAAAGTAGTGACTTATTCCTCCTGCTCTGCATGCAAACTAGTGACTTACTCCTGCTTCACATGCAAACTAATGACTTATTCCTGCTTCGCATGCAAACTAATGATTTATTCCTGCTCAGCATATTCCACGTGTTGAGAGGCAGGAGGCAGGGACAGGACACTTCATCGTATTATGTTGTCAGCCAATGTGGACACATCACTCTAAAGTTAGCTGACTGGTCAGTAGATAACGCTTCATTTTCTGCTGCCAGTCCATCATTGGCATTCCCTTCCTTTCTGTCACCGCTTGGAGTCCAGTGCAGAAGCTGGTTGGCAGGTCTGGACGTTAGAAGTTGTGACACATGACTCCAATGGCTCTGAAGGGGTCTGTAGTATTGCGAATGTTGTTAGAGAATGCCTGAACTGTCCCCTGACTTGCTCATCAGGAACAATGTCAATCCCCTAAACGCCAACATCTTTGGCAGATATTTGTGCGAAATGCACAGGTGTCTGTTTAAGACCAGACTTTAAGTGCTATTTCATGCATCCACACTGCAATGGTGTTGTGCTGAACAGTTTTAAAAGCCATAATGTAGATACACAGTTGCAAAGATTGGTTTGTTTTAGTGTTGTTACTTTGCATCACGACATATAAGGGAAAGACTTCTCCTTCGTAACCAACAGCGCAGGTCAGTCAACGCCTTGAATGCTGAGCCTTCCTGGAACCAGATCAGTGTGAATGGATTGAAAGGATTGTAGAATTTGCTAAGTATCTGAAAATGCAGTCGGTGTGTCCATATAAAATGATGCCGTCTAACCTGAAGAGGACAATACAGACAATAACATTTGGTGAGATGAACAATCTACCCATCACATCACAATGATCCTGCAGTTTTTCACGGATTATATACTACCTGTCAGGAGCAGCGGTGTGGTTAATCAATGAGAGCTGTTTTTCTTCAGAGACCATGTTGCATGTTGCCGAATGAGGCTGCAGGGTCATCCTTAACGTGTTTGTGCTCAGACAGACAATGACAGAGAGACGTTCCTTGGGTAGCATGCTTACAGTGACCCACAGCTTCAAGCGCTGCAAAGCTTGACATCAGGACAAGCACATCAAAAAGTAAAGTCTTTGGTCGAGGGGATCATGGTGACCCGATGTTTGAATCTATGGGGAGTGCTGGGGTCTTGAAATTTCATACAGCGAGACTGGATGTGGTTGTAGAATGGGGATTCAGGGATAAGTGTTGAGAGGGCAATGGATTTGAGAGAACACTGAACATGGAATAGAATACAGTCAAACAAATGAAGAAACAAAATAGAAGAAGTACGATTTCAACCTGTCCAGCATTCACAGAAAATGGAGTAGAAACAAAACAAAAAAAACAAAAAAAAAAAAGCAGAGGAAATACGATTTATCCTGTCCAGCGTTCATTTCGCTGCAGAGCTGGAGATGAAGGTTGCCTCGGTGGCTTCCACGCGACTCTTGACGCCTATCATGTGAAAGAAGCGGAGACGGAAGGACTTGTAGGTGGCCAGGAAGACGAAGAAGTTCATGTAGCTGTTGGAGATGGCCAGCCACAGAAGGATGAACTCGGTAAGAGGCGTGATGACGAGGCTGAACAGCACGAAGCAGAAGAGGGCGGAGTAGTAGGGTCCCCAGCACAGCGTGAACAGACTCAGGGCCACCATGATCGACCTGAGACAGGACACACTGTCACTGTTTGACATGTTTTTTGCTTGTACTGGTGTTAACGATTGATTCAAACGTGAAGGACAGGCTGTTGATTTTCTTTTTTTTTTTAATAATATTTTTTTTTTCTTTTATTGTTGTTACCGATTGATTCAAACATAGACAGACTGTTCATTTTGACCTTTTTTTTTTTTTGTTTTAGTGTCATTACTAACTGATTTAAAACGTGAAGGACAGACTGTTCATTTCTTTTAACCTTTTTTTTTTTTTAATTGTTATTACCGACTGATTGAAAGTTGAAGGACACACTGTTGATTTTTTGACATTTTTTTTTCTTTTCTTGTTATTACCAACGGATTCAAACAAGATGCTAATGGTATTGATCTATATTCAAAATCACATGCGCAGGTGAAATAACCTGTCATACGATGTAGTCCGAACACGAGCCACCCCTTCCCTCTTTTCCTGTCAAAAGCCTACTGTGGCTTTTAACCACGTATATCTCGCCATGACTCTTTCAAAATAATGTCTACAAAACAATGCTAATCTCGTCATAGTCTTTGGAAGTAACTGGCTCCATCCATGAGATCCGAAGAACCCCCCCCCCCCCCCCTCCTCCCTCCCCCCCCCCCACCCCCAGTGGAGCGAAAACTTAGTTACAGCTGGCCACTTTTCACACAGATGTTTTACTAAAACACTGTGTCTTTCAAAGTAACTCAGCAGTCTATCAACTGTGAGATGTTATCGAATTGAATCCTATATTTTTTAAACAAAAATCTAGAAAGTAACTCTGGAATAAAGAAAGGAAGAGAAAAACGAAAGAAACTAAACGAATCAAAGAAAACAAATAAAGAATTACGAATGTGTGTGTGTGTGTGTGTGTGTGTGTGTGTGTGTGTGTGTGTGTGTGTGTGTGTGTGTGTTAAACTTGATTACATGAAGTAAGTGTAAGGATCAAAGTCAGAACAATCGATGGTCTTAGTATCACGCTTGGAATATTACTTCCATTTGTTACCTTTGCTAAGAAAGTTGTATATGCTCCGTCTTTCGGTGGTTGGTTGACTTGTTTTTTCAGCAGCCAGATAGAAAACAACAACAACAACAACAAACAAAAAAACCCTACTGAACCGATGTTAACGAAAATTGTTGAAGAGATGGAATTTACCCTCCAGATGAGTTCATTCAGTTTTGTTGTTGGTCCATGGCGCTGATCTTGATCAGAGGACCCACCCAGGGTACATGAGGTCTTGCAGAGCCTCTGCGTTTTTCTTCAAGTGCCATTCTGATCTAGATATAACTGCCAGACTCTGCCATCCCCATGCATATCTCACATGAAACAACCAATCGCTTCCAAGTCAGCATGTAGCGTGCACCACTCATCCGCCATCCTCAATATCTCACACGAAAACAACCCATCGCTTCCAAGTCTGTGTGTAGCGCGCACCTGACGCAATATAACGAAGCAGACGTACACCCACCTTGCAGCCTTCATTCTGTCGCCGATGTTCAGCCTCTTTCCAGTCTGAGTACGGAACTGCTGCTCCAGGCCCATCATCTTCAGACTCTGCTTGCGGGCCAGTAGAAGATGCGGCCGTTGAGCAGGTAGGTAGCCAGGAAGACGCAGACGCTGAGGAGGAGGAGAAAGGTAAGGTAGTTGAGGTCCACCACCCCCAGGTTGCACATGCACTGCCAGCACTTGTACACATAGATGCCCAGGCCCGTGGCGGGTATCATGCTGTAGGTCAGGGCTGGCACTCCCCAGATCACCACCAGTGCCGCCACATTCACCTGCAGAGACAGGAACAGTTGGGGTGGATGGTGATGATGGTGATGACGAAGGTATGGAGAAGACTCTGTAGGTTTGAGACTTTCTGATGCGGATGTAGTACTTAATGCTTTGATTTCATCCAACAATATCTGGTGCAACCAGGCCAGTCATTACACAGATGTTTGCTGCATCATTTGAAACCCTTTAGGCATCGCTTTGAAGGAAGTGTCTGCTACAAGGAAGAAACCTGCCTTTTTTGTACCAGGTTTTTTTTTTCTGTTTGAGCCAGTAGGCTGTGGTGAATTGTCCACAACAGAGAAAGAAGTCTCTATCATTTGTGTTGCTAAAGCAGATAACCCCAAAGAGTGTTCATGTTTGTATCACGTGCGTGCGTGCATTTTCTTGTGCTTATTTGTTCCGTTCATTTGTACCCATTGTCTCTCTGTCTTTGTGTCTGTCCATGTGTCTCTGTCCGCCTGCTTCCCTTCCTGTCTATCTGTCTGCCTGCCTGCCTGCCTGTCTCTCTGTCAGTCTATCCCCCTGTCGCTCTCTCTCTCTCTCCCCCCTTCCTCCCACCCTTCATCCTCTCCCCCCACCCCACACTTTCTCTCTCTCCCTCCCACTCCTCTCGTAGTAGTGGACGACCGTTTTACCTTCCACGTCACCCAGACGGGGTACCTGAGTGGAAACTCAATGGACAAGACGCGGTCGAGGCTGAGAGCGAAGAAAGAGAAGAGCGCGATGGTTTGCAAGATGTGGAAGAGAATCCCATTGAAGGTGCACTCAGGCCCACCGGGTCTACTGGCTTCCATCTGGAGGGCATACAACAGGTGGAGCGGCAGAATGAGCACCCCAGTTAGCAGATCCGACATAGCCAGTGACGCGAAAAGCCAGGGGTTGATGCGCGTGTGCCTCGAACGCCACGTGACCAGCAGCAGTGAGATGTTGGAGGTCACGACCATGATCAAAGTCCAGGCCAATATCACCTGCGCCACGGTCCAGTAGTGGTGGGTTGGTAGCATACGTCAGGGATGGGGAACAGTGGGGGTGAGGGTGGGGAGCTGCCGTTTGTGTTGTCGTTCATTTTCACTTTGCTTGGGAGTAGAACAAGAAACTGAAAGTTAGAAAAAATGATGGTAATGAAAAGACACACACACTCACACACACGAACGCACGCACACGCGCGCGCGCGCGCGCGCGCACACACACACACACACATTACATTGTCAGTCATTTCCCTTTGCTTGTAAGTAGAACAAGAAACTGAAAAATAAAAAAAAAAAAAAAAATACACACACACACACACACATTGTCTTGTCGTTCATTTCCCTTACTTGTGAATAGAAGAAGAAACTGAAATTCAAATCATCACACACACACACACACACACACACACACACACACACACACACACACACGAGGAAAAAAATGGAAAATGAAATTTAAAAAAAAAAAAAAAAAAAAAAAAAAAGAGAGAAGTAACGTTCTTTACGTTCTTTGTATCAGTTGCGGTAGAAATATAGGAAGTGCGTGCGCGCGAAGTAGCCATGACGTGAACAGATACCAGAATAAAGGTGGTAAGAATTTTCACTCAAGTCTTTGAGCTTCCTTGTATACAATGGCGACGAGGACAGACTTTCAACTAGGGAAATCTGCACCCTCTGATGCATCAGGTAATGCCCAAACCGTACTCCTGCGATGGACAACTTGGATTGAAGAATTCGAGTCAGACGTAGACCATGTTGGTCTCTTCATCACGGAAGACGACGCAACGAATCAGCAGTAGCGACGTGCCTTGCTGGTGTACCCAGCGGGAAGAGCGGCGAGAAGTGTCTTCAAATCACTACCGAACACAGGTACGGCAGCAGAGAACAAAAAGAGCTGCTGATGCCTTGAATAAATATTTTGTTGTGAAAATCAACTCGACGTTCTTACGCCATCAGTTTAGAATGCCAAGACAACTCAAAGAGGAATCAGCCAGTTTGTTAGCCGTCTTCGTGAAGAAGCTGACGGACGTCAGTGTGCAGATGTAGAAAGTCAAATCAAAGACCAGGTTATAGAACACTGTCAGACACGTAAGCTACGTAGAAAACTACTTGAAAAGGGAGAAACCCTTACACTCGAACAAATTCTGAAAGAAACTGCCCTCTTTGAAGCTGTTACTGATCAACTGAAGCAAGTGACAGTAGGAGAAACAGACGGAGGGGCCAGTACCTCCAACGTAGGAGGGAAAAAAGCAATATTCAGCAAAAGGGGAATGCTATCGCTGTGGTAGCAAGGATCATTACGGCAGTAGCAAAACTTGCCCAGCTCGAGGCAAACGGTGCCGACAGTGTGGTGGGGCTGACCATTTCCAAAGAAAATGTAGGTCAAAACTAAAAAACACCTGAATCAAAACAACACACAGAGAACAATCCACAGAAAAAGAAAGCCAAGATGCCACATGAGAGTAAATGTCGTCAACGCCGATGATAGTGACGTCAGTGAATCAGACAGTCAGAAGAGTGACGTTTTTGTGACGAAATCTGGTAGCGAAAAGAACAAAATATCCATAAGCAAGGTAGATCTAGTTGCAAAGTGAAACGACTGCAGGCGGAAATCTAAACAAATCTTAAATAAATGTCAGCGAACCGCCCAGAGAAACGTGGACAAACGAGTCACACCTTGTCTTGTGACTCGTTTGTCCACGTTTCTCTGGGCGGTTCGCTGACATTTATTTAAGATTCATAAGCAAGGTGTTACAGGTGGAGAGAATGCCAACATCATCATACCATTTTCTTTGACCCGTTATGCTTATTAGAATATCGATAGTTTGTTCATAATACGCACCCTTCATTAAGCGGTGCTGCGTTTCTATGAAATAAACAGTTGTGATTGTGTCATTCTCTCTCCCTCTGTCTGTCTCTCATTTGAAGTATACCATATCCAACTTCAAATCTGGTATTTCAGAGGAAGCTTTGCAGCGCTTGAAGCTGTGGATTACTGTGGGAATGCGACCCAAAGAACTTCTCTGTCATTTTCTGTCCGTGCACGCAACCGTTAACGATGACCCGCAGCCTAATTCGTTAACATGCCACATGCCTTCGGAAGAAACAGTTGTCATTGATTAACCCCACCGCTGTTCCTGACAGCTAATATCATGCATGCAAAACTGCAAGATCATTGTGATGTGATGGGGTTGATTGTTCCACTCACCAGATGTTATCGTCTGTGTTATCCTCTTCAAGGTAGACAGCATCATTAAAATTTGGACACACCAACCGCAATTTTAATATACTCAGCAGATCCTGCTATGCTTTTAGTCCATGCACATTGATTTGACTCCAGGTATGTTAAGCACGCAGGGGGTCAACTGATCTGCAGTGTTGATTACAAATGAGTTGTCTTTCCCTTACATGTCGTGGAGCCAAGTAACAACATTTAAACAGACCATTCTTTGCAACTGTACTTCTGCACTGTGACTTTTAAAGCTGTTAAGCACAATATGATTCATTGTAGTGTGGATGTATGAAATAGCACTTAAAGTCTGGTCTTAAGAAGAAAAAGAAACACCAGAAGGTGCTGGGGAGTACCCAGAGAAGCGCTGTCCTCACCTGCCTTTAGAGCAGCCCTGTACCACCCTTGGAGGCCGGCGCTGTGTTGACGATGGCTACAGTCTGGTCTGGTCTTAAGCAGTCACCTGCGTCTTTCCCACAAACGCCTGCCGAAGATGTTGGCAGTCAGAGGATTGACATTGTGCCTGATGAGCAAGCCAGGGGACAGTCCAGGCATTCTGTACCAACATTCACAATCTCACAGACCACGTCAGAGCCATTGGAGCCATGTGTCACAACTTCTAATAGCCAAACCTGTCAATGAGACCTGTCAACCAGCTTCTGCACTGGACCCCAAGCGATGACAAGGAAAGAAGGGGAGAGTCAATGATGGACTGGCAGCAGACAATGGGGCGTTATGTATTGCCTGGTCAGCTGCCGTTAGGATGATGTGTCCAAACTGGCTGACCAAACACAGGCATTGAAGTCCCCTCTCCCTGCCTCCAACCTCTCATCACGTGGAAGATGCTCGGCAGGAATAAGTCACTAGCTGGCGATCCTAAACACCGAAAGAAGGTGGAACAATTCCGTGATAATATTAAATGCATATAACAGAATCTACCCTATTTGATATTGTGCAAATTATATCAAGTTTAAAAATATGATATCACGTTAAAGATATGTGAAGCTATTTAAATTTGCTTCGCTAGTGAACATAATCATATTTTAGAGAAAGTGATAGAGAGATGGGTTCGATCTTTGATACACCGTGAAATATTTTGGTGTGAAAACCGATGTCGAATTGAATTAAAATTAATTCAAAGGAAGACGTTGGAGCGTTATGTTCATGTATTGTTATTGTTTTTGTTTTTAGTTTGCTTGAGGATTATTACGTCTATTGCTGGTGCGTTGATGGGCAGAACCTAGCATCTGTCCGACAATTTTTCGGAATTGTTCCATACTGTACACAGAAGGACTTTATTCTATGTCCATGCTTACCTATTCTGGACACAGGAAGACTGTATGCCCATTGTTCCCTGACACTGGCCCTATGTTGAGAGCCAAACATAATTAAACAACTTAGGCGGTGACGAATCATTTTTTTTTTTTTATTGTGATCAGTGTAGTGTAATCGGTTTTATTTTTGTTTAGAATTCAGGAAATTGGCGTGTTCACAAACGCAGTGGAAATTATTGCTGGTCACGTACTTTTTGCTCTGTGTGGAAAATATGATTCCCATTGGATGTGTGTGGATTTGCTCATTACAATGTGAACAGCATGTATTGAACGTGTGAAAGAAGAATAGTATATCTGTTTCTTATTCCTTGGTGGTACTGACTTTTGTGTTATTATTTTCTGTACACGCAGCTGGACAATGCGTAATTTTAATGAAAGGTTGACAATTATTTGTGTGTTGTGTGGTATAGTCATTCCCCTCCCCCAACTCACACTCATACACACACACACACACACACACACACACTGCATCTGCAAAAGCCCCACCACGGTCTAAGTAACTGATACAACCAAGTGGAAAAATATGTTCCGATGAGGAATGTCTTCCTCCTGCCGTGGAACTGGCAACATCAAAGCATTGACTTCTTCCCCATCAGAGGACTTGGTATCAGAGAAGCAAACCAGCAGTCTGGCATCGGCAGCTGGAACGACACTTGTGCCCAGAACATAACACTGGAAATGTCATCCACCTGAACTTTACTAGCGGAATCAGTGTAGAGTTAGGTCCCTTCCCTCACTCCATCGGGTTTATCCCATCTACAATATCATCTTTGTGAAGTGTGATTGCGTGACCTGGCTGTGATATTCCCACAGCGATCGACGGACGGTAGAGACTCGCAGAGCTGCTAGTGCCAGCATACAGCGGTATGAAATATTCAACATGGTTGGCATGTGATAGCAACATCAGTTCATATTAACTCGACCTGTCAGTTTGATTTTCTATATGTCCCTGTAAAACTTGTCTGTCTGTCTGTCTGTGTTTTTCTGTCTGTCTGTATGTCCTCTCTCTCGCCTCTCTAGTTCTCTGTTTGATTCTGTCGATCTGTCTGTTTGTCTGTCAGTCGATCTGTATGTCTGCCTGTCTGTCTCTCTAACTTGTGCTTTTCTTCTTCCGGGTTTAGTCCGTGTGGGCACGCGCGCGCATTCTCACGTAGGCGAGTAATATGAACGTACGTGTGTGTGTGTGTGTGTGTGTGTGTGTGTGTGTGTGTGTGTGTGTGTGTGTGTGTGTGTGTGTGTGCCTGCGTGCGTGCGTTTGTGTGTGTGTGTGTGTGTGTGTGTTTTTCTCTCTCTCTCTCTCTGCCCGTTTGCCTGTCTGTCTGTCTGTCTCTCTCTCTCTCTCTCTCTGTGACTCTCTCGGCGCATTTTGTCTGTGTGTCTATCTGTGCATCTTTGTCTATCTATCTGTCTGTGTATCCATCATCCATCAGTCTATGTATCCATCCGTCTATCTGTCTGTCTGTCTATCTCTCTCTCTATCCATCTCTCTCTCTCTCTCTCGCTCTCTCTCTCTCTATAAATATATGCATATGCACATAGACAATTCTAATGCACAGGCACAATGCACCCATTCCTACATTCATACACAAGCAAAATTCAGTTCATATACAATGGCAAATAGCTTTTAATAACTGATTTGTCATATTTTGGAAGCAAGCAGACATGAAGAAGAAAGCAAACACGGGAATGATTTATTTACATATAACCAATTTAAGCAACTAAAAGAAATGATGTTCTAATGTAAATTCAATGCACAAAGTCAATGGGGAAAAATCAATCTGTCTGTCTGTCTGTCTGTTTGTCTCTCCCTCCCTCCCCTCCCTCTCTCTCTCTCTCTCTCTCTCTCTCTTTCTGTGTGTGTGTGTGTGTGTGTGTGTGTGTGTGTGTGTGTGTGTGTGACTCTCTCTCTCTCTCTCTCTCTCTCTCTCTCTCTCTCTCTGTGTGTGTGTGTGTGTGTGTGTGTGTGTGTGTGCACGCAAATGAAGCAATTTTACAGAAGCCACAGGCTCCAACACTCAACAGTTTCCACGTGTCATGCGTGAAATATTGACGGACAGACAGCGTTTTTTGTTTGGACAACTGTCAGCTCCGACGCTTTTTTTTTTATATACATAGCTGTTCCCTTTCTGTCGCAAGTTTGCAAGTCTCTCTAACTTTTTATCTTTTAGATCTCCAAGCTTCATAGCTTTTTCGCCTCGCTGACTACATTGCAACTTTTCAATGCTGTCACCATAAGTAAAACCCCAGTCACCTCAGCCTCCTAAAAAAGAAGAACAAAACAACAAACAAACTAGTAATGGTCAAAATCCTACACACGTCCTCCAAAGAGACAACAACACAAAAAAAACTGTAACAACAAAAACCAAATCCCTAATAAAGAAGTTCCTAATGATATGAACACCAATTCACAATAAACTAGCGAAATCATTGATCTGTCTGAAGCATACGAATTCAATCGGCACTGAGGGACTCTGCTAAGTTTTCTGCCCTAAATCAAAAAACAGCATTAAAACAAACAAACAAAGCAAAACAAAACAAACAACAGCACAGCAACAACAAAAAACTCTGCGCCATAAAAAACTACATGAAAAGGCCACATTGGCAAAGAGACACTGCATCATGGACAGCTGGTATGATATCAAGGCAGAGTTGACAGTCTCACCATCTAGCCCCAAGTTCACAAAAACACCAACCTGACATGCTGTAAACTGGGACAAGAAAAAAATGAACTGATTGAAAAAAAAACACCACAAAGAAAGATCAATAGAGTCACAACAGCTGTTAATGTTTCAGAGTGCCCCTACCGAACAGATGGCGAATAAGTGCTACAAAAATGGGTAGTAGTGGGATGTTGGGTTTTTAATCACAGTAGCAGCAGAAGCAACAGCAGCAGCTGCAGCAGTCCCCACATGTAACCCAGGTCACACACAAAAAGCACAGCTTTGTCACAGGATTCACACTAACTCAGGGAGCCATGCTGCTAAGACGATGTGCTGCTAAAAGACGCTATGGAGGTGGCGTGACAACTTGACATCAGGACAAGTACATCAAAAAGTAACCCAGCAGGAGTACAGTCTTTGGTCGAGGGGATCATGGTGACCTGATGTTTGTGGCTCCACGTGGAGTGCTGGAGTCTTGAACTTTGATAAAGCGAGACTGGATGTGGTTGTAGACTAGAGATTCAGGAAAACTGTTGAGAGGCAATGGATTTGAGAGAACACAGAACATGGAATGGAAAACAAACAAACTCATAAAGAATCGAAAAAAGAAGAAATACAGGAACAGAAAACAAACACATAGAGAAACAGAAACACAAGAAACACGATGTCAGTCTGTCCAACATTCACCCCGTTTTAAGAGCTGGAGATGATGGTAATGTCTGACGCCTCCACGCGATTCTTGATGCCTATCATCTGAAGAAGAAGTGGAGACGGAAGGACTTGTAGGTGGCCAGGAAGACGAAGAAGTTCATGTAGCTGTTGGAGATGGCCAGCCACAAGAGGCCGAACTCGGTGAGAGGCGTGGTGACGGCGTTGAACAGCACGAAGCAGAAGAGGGCGGAGTAGTAGGGTCCCCAGCACAGCGTGAACAGACTCAGGGCTAGCAGGATTGACCTGACAAAGTACAGGACAGATTGATCATTGTTTGACCTGTTTTTTTCTGTTAGTGTTGTTACTATCTGATTCAAACGTGATACTAATGGCGTTGTTCTATATTCAAAATCACGTAGAAAGACGTAGAAGAGCGTTACACAACGTGGTCCTAACACGAACCACCCCTTTCCTCTTTCTCTATCAAAGACCCACTGCGAATTTCAATGACTCTTTCAAAATAATGTCTACAGTATGATGGTAATCTCGTCATAGTTTTTGGAAGTACCTGATTCCATCCAAAGGATCTGAAGAGAATCCCCAGTGGTGCGAAATATTATTCATAGCTGGCTACTTTTCACATAGCCGTTTTTACTAAAATAACTGCATCATTCACAGTAACTCAGCAATCTAGTAGTGAGATGTTCTCGAGATGAATCCTTTATCCATTTTGATAAAAATCTAGAAAATTAGTTTTGGTTTAGACAAAGAAAGTAAAAAAACAACGAACTTAACGAATCGAAACAAACAACGAAGAATTACTTATTGATTTTTTAACCTGCTTATATCGTGTAAAGATCGAAGTCAGAACAATCGATAGTCTGATTAGTAGTGGCCCCCGTCGGTCGTAGCTGACCATGGATAGAGTATATCCGACGTAGGACTTATACCTGTCCGGGCTGTCTGCTCGCCCCGAGCAGCGTCGCCTGTGGCTGTAGAGACCGATACGAGAGTGGCCGTCTTTGTCACAATGGTCACATCTGTATGTTGAGACTGGTTTGTTGGCTCTCGTCCCCTTTCTGCTTTTCTGCTGCAGCAGCTATCAGTTTGTCTTCGCGGATCTGCCGCTGTTTCTCGAGAGTGCTTCTCCAGCTGTTGCAGTCTGCTGCTGCGAGATCCTCCCAGGACTCAGTGTTGATCTAAGCGCCTTCATGTTTCTTTTGCAAACGTTTTTGTATCTCAGCTCTGGGCGGCCAATGCTTATTGCCCTGCGGCAAGCTCTCCATAGAGGGACGTCTTTTGGGGTGCGACCATCCTCCATGCGGCGAACGTGGCCCAACCAACGCAGCCGAAGCTGTCTCAGCAGGGTATAGGGATGCCAGCGCGAGACAGGACTTCTGTGTTGGTCACCCTGTCTTGCCAGGAGATGCCGAGTATACGCCGAAGGCTTTTAGGGTGGAAGGAATTGAGCTTTTTCTCCTGGCGAGCATGCGTGGTCCATGTCTCCCTGCCATACAAGGTGCTGAGAATGCAGGCGTTGTACACCACCATCTTTGTCTTTGTGGTCAGCTTGGGATTTGTCCACACTCTTTGTGTGAGGCGAGCAAGTGCTGTGGCTGCCTTTCCGATCCTCTTGTCGATCTCAGCGTCAAGGAGAATTTTCGGTGATGATGGACCCAAGGTAAGTGAACAGATGGATGGCATCAAGCTCATAGTGATCAATAGTGGTGGCTGGTGGTGACGGTGTGTCTAGACCCAGGACATTTGTCTTCTTTAGGCTGATAGTCAGACCAAAGTCTTTGCAGGCCTGGGAGAAGCGGTTCATCAGTGACTGCAATTCCTGCTGGGGTGTGGGTCACAACAGCAACAGCATCGGCAAACAGCATATCTCTGATGAGGGCTTCGCGGACCTTTGTCCTTGCACTTAGGCGGGCGAGACTGAAAAGCCCTGACATCTGATCTGGTCCGCAGGTAGATCCCCTATTGAGCTGTGCTGAATGCATGCCTTTGGAGGGGAGCAAAGAAGATCCCAAAGAGGGTGGGGGCAAAGACACAGCCTTGTTTGACACCGCTGCGTATGTCGAAGGGCTTGGAGAGGTTGCCATTAAACTGCACAGTCCCTTTCATGTTGGAGTGGTAGGACTCAATTAAGCTGAGCAGATTGCTGGGGGGCGGGGGGGGGGGGGGGGGGGGGGGGGGCGATTTTTCGGAGAGTCCTGAAAAGACCATCTCTGCTGACGAGGTCGAAGGCCTTGGTGAGGTCGATGAGTGCGACATACAGGGGCATCCGCTGCTCTCTGCACTTCTGGAGTTGGCGAAGGGAGAGAAGACCATGTTGACCGTGGATCTCTCTGCTCGAAAGCCCACACTGATTGTGGGTAGACACGTTTAGTCAGCTTCTGCAGGCGGTTCAGGAGGACCCAAGCGTAGACTTTTGTCGACGATGCTAAGGAGAGAGATGTCTCTGTAGCTACTGCAGTCGCTCCTCTCGCCCTTGATTTTGTACAGGGCATTCCTCATGTCCTGTGGTACAGCTCCCCCATTCCCAACATTGACAGAGGATGCATGCAAAGGGTGCAGAGTGGTAGTCTTGCTGTGTTTGATGAGGTCTGGAGGAATGCTGTCATTGCCAAGTGCCTTGGCTGATGCCAGGCTGTCATGGCCTTGCTGACTTCGTCCAAGGTCGACTCTACGTCAAGCCCTTCCATGACTGGCATGCACTTGATGGCATCAAGGGCTGAGGAGGTCACTGTGTTCTCTCTGAGTAGAGGTCGGAGTAGTGCTCCACCCATCTCTCCATCTGCTGGCTGGGATTATTGATTACTTCCCCAGTGGAGGATTTGAGGGGAGCCGTCTTGCTCTGCGTTGGTCCCAGAGCCTTCTTGATGCCGTCATACATCCCTCTGATGTTGCCTCTTGCAGCGGCTGTCTGCATCTCCTCGCTGAGTCTGTCCAGTACTCATTGGCACAGCGCCTGGCATTTAGCTTAACCTTGCTCCTGGCAGCCCTGAGGATCTGCAGGTTCATCTCGTTGGGTGACGGCTTTGTACTCAATGGGTGCGGTGCGCTTGGCCTCAATAACGGGAGTCATCGCTAACGATTTGGCCTCAAACCAGTCGTGAGACTTCGAAGTTTTCTTCCCAAAGGTAGCCAGGGCAGTGCGGTGCATGGTGTCTCGTAAAGTTTCCCATCTCTCTGTGGCATTGTCGCTGGGCAGCAAAGTATCATACTTTCTCTCAAAGGCCTCGGCGAACTGTTCCACAAGATCTGGCTAAGACATCTTACCGAAGTCGATGCGGAAGCTCCCTTGTTTCTTTGAGCAGTGGAACTTCTTTGGTTGCAGCCTGATCCTGCAGCATGCCAGGGAGTGGTCTATGTCGCAGTCCGCGCTGTGGTAAGAGCGAGTGTGGAGAAGGTTTTTGACAGCAGAGCGTCTTACCAGGATCAGATCAGTTGGTGCCAATGCTTTGAGCGTGGGTGTCTCCAGGAGACTTTGTGTTGAGGCTTCGTCGTTTTGAAGAAGGAGTTGGCGATGCACAGTTCGTGACAGGCGCAACACTCGAGCAGTCGCTGTCCGTTCTCATTCATTTTCCCCACTCTCGAAGGAGCCCAGGCAAGAGGTCCACGAATTGTTGTCTGCACCCACTCTGGCATTGTAGTCGCCCAGGAGTACAAGGAGTTCTGTGCTGGGGATGTTCCTTACGGTAGATGCAAGATTTTCATAGAACTCATCCTCGGCATCTGGAGTGGCAGACAGAGTCAGAGCATATATGCTGACAAGGGTGACAAGGCCTTCAGTTGAGGCGGAGACCGGGAGAGTCAGGAGTCGCTCTGAGCCACCACTGCCGGGTTCTATCATATTTAGCAGGCTGTTCTTTACTGCCTGATTAAGCTTGGAATATTACATCCATTAACTATGCATGCCAAGAAAGTTATACCTGCTCCGGCTTTTGGTGGTTGGTTGATTTTGTTTTTCAGCAGCCAGACTGTGAGAAAAAATTTATTGAGCCGATGTTAACGAAAATTGTTGAAGAAGAGATGGAATTTACCCTCCGGATGAACTCATTTGGTTTCGTTGTTGGTCCATGGCGCATCTTGAAATGATGCATCCAGTGTCCGCTATATACCTTGCAGGGGTCTGCGTTTTTTCTCTTGAGTGCTTTTCTAGTCCTTGGTATCACTGCCAGACTTCGCTTTTTTCTCATTAATATCTCACAGACACAACCCATCGCTTCCAAGTCTGTGTGTAGCATGCATCACTATTCTGCCGTCCTCTTAATATCTCTCATCAAACAACCCATCTCTTCCAAGTCTGCGTGTAGTATGCTCCTAAGGCACATTAAAACAACAACAGAAAAAGAGACGTACACCCACCTTGCAGCCTTCATTCTGTCGCCGATGTTCAGCCTCTTTCCAGTCTGGGCACGGAACTGCTGCTCCAGGCCCATCATCTTCAGACTCTGCTTGCGGGCCACGTAGAAGATGCGGCCGTTAAGCAGGTAGGTAGCCAGGAAGACGCAGACGCTGACGAGGAGGAGAAAGGTAAGGTAGTTGAGGTCCACCACCCCCAGGTTGCACATGCACTGCCAGCACTTGTACACGTAGTTGCCCAGGCCCGTGGCGGGTATCATGCTGTAGGTCAGGGCTGGCACTCCCCAGATCACCACCAGTGCCGCCACATTCACCTGCAGAGACAGGAACAGTTGGGTGGTGGATGGTGATGATGATAACAAAGCTGCGGACTCTTTAGCTTTGAGATTTTATTTTTTGCCTCCAACCTCCTGTTTTGCTACGTCTCTTTTGTGGCAAGTTTTTTTTTTTTTTTTTTTTTTTTTAAGTGGGGTCTCATTCCGCTTATTTTTTCCACCTTCTTTTTTCTTTTCTTTTCCTTGTTTCTCTTCATTTCCGTCGCGGTTGAGACTTTATGATGTGGATGTAGTGAGTGAGTGAGTGAGTGAGTA
>JADBJO010001302.1:252500-255000 GCA_016801955.1 Conus betulinus
AAAAAAAAAAAAAAAAAAAAAAAAAAAAAAAAAAAAAAGAAAAAGAAAAAAGACAGGATAAAGTGTGGTGACAAAAACGACAATGAATTCCGTAGTTTTCAATCTTTACACGTATTTACACTGATGATAATGATAATGATCAAAACAATAGGTTCATTATTATTATCGTTCCCCATAGTAATCGTTGTAGTGTGGAAGTTGTAATAGTAATAAAAGGTCTGATAGCTGTGATGGTAGTTGTAGTAGTACTTATTTGTTTGTTTTTTAACACAGTGCTGTACTGTTTTGATCGCTCATCCATTTTAAAAGTAGTGAAATCATATATTCCTTCTTCACTCATATTCCTTTCTCCAAAACCCGATTAATTTACATTGACACCCAAACTTCTCAACAAACGAAAAAAAAAAAAAAAAAAAGAAAATACATAAGCGAATATTTACGACAAATAAAAGACATCAGAAAAGTGCCACAGTGTAATATTTCAGGACAAAACAAAATAAACAACAACAAACAACAACAACAGCAACAAAGCCCCCAAAAGAAAAAAAAAAGAAGAAAATGAAAAACATTTTGAGTAGGCGCTCCAGCAATGAATAACAGCATGACTGTCGCATTGAACACAGTAGTAACGACCCACACCATTACGTAGCTTCACGTTTATGAATACCAAGTGGCAAAACCACGGAATAGGCTGCATCAAACACAACTGAAAATACAAGTGCTTACGGCTTAAAATCGAAAATAACATTTGAAAATTAAGTGCTCACAACTTAAATACGAAAATAACAACTGAAAATATAAGTGTTTACAACTTAATAAGAAAATAACAACTGAAAATATAAGTGATTTACACTCCAATACGAAAATAACTGCTTAAATCCAAACAAACCTATTACATAAGAAGAATCTTAAAAAAACAACCTACAGAATAATAATACCTGTTTACAATAAACAAGTACAATTTATTAAACACAAGCAACCCTGCTGCACGGAACGCGTTAAAAAACAAAACGAAACGAAAGACAAGTAGCTTCTTCTTCTACTTTCTAAAATACTGGTTCACTCAAAAAACGAGTAGGTCCCCAGCGCGCATAACTTATAGCACTGTATCTATTTATAACATACAACGAACATCATATTGTAAACTAAAGCAAACCTTTTGCGTCAAACACCTCAGAAAAGCCATATACCTCACTGCAGCACTATGTCCATCGAGAAGAATGGAGCCAACTGATTAAGCGTTAGGACCCAGAACCGCCGAACAGACCACCGGAAGACGTGAGGATTGATAGGACAACCCATCATTAGCATTCAGCATCGTGTGACAGCGACTCATGAGGCGCATGCGCACTAATCGATATCAACCTACTGGAATTATCTCCCTCCCTCCCCTTCTGATTTTCATTAGGTTAAGCAGTAAATCTGTTAAAGCTGCAACACGAAATTCACTCCATGGTTGTAAAAATAAACGATCTCACCTTCAACACCACCACCAAGATACGGAAATATTTCCTAAATCTACCACAGGTAAAATAATGTTGTTGCTTATAGCCCAACCGACCGCAAAGAATAATATCAGGGCTGTTAAAGTAAACTCACAAGTTATCAAACACACACACACACACACACACACACACACACACACACACACACACACACACACACACACACACAACCCTTCCCTAAATCTACCAAGCATCCACTTTACGAATTACTGTCTCTGAACTTCATGAATTTTTTTTCAATCTATTTATGTGTTTCTTTATTCGTTAATCTATTTGAATATTTATCTATTTATTTTGATCTTGTGCTATAAGACCACAAGCATACATTACTGAAAAGAATAAAAATCCCATGCTTTCATTGCGTGCGTGAGGTTGATGTACACTGAAAAGAAATTTCACGACTTTTTTTTTCTTTCACTTTTTTTTTTTTTTAAAAGATTCACCAGAACAAGGATATCATTGATGAAATTGAAAATACCGATCACTTTGTGGGCCAATTAAGGGCCATTACTGTTCCTAGTGTACCGGAGGGGGGGGGGGGGGGGGGGGGGGGGGGGGCAATGGCGTTGAATTCCCAGAAATGTTTTCAGACTTGTTTTACCGGCCGTTAGAGGTATTATCTCGTTTGTATTGCAGAGTCAGTGAATTTAAACATAAAGAAGTTAACTTAACTGTTTATGCTTTACTTTTCGGCTTTTGTGTTTTTCGTATGGATTTTTTCATCAGATAATCTTAAAATGTCGGGCTGCTACACGATTTGCCGAATATTGGACACTTGCTGACGTCTGATGCTTAAAATCAGCAAGTCATTCTTGTCGTTATGTGTCCGGTCGCCGTACCGTCTGCCCATAGAGTCGAGCTTTCTTTTTCGTTTGGTGACGGTAGCATCAGACAGGAAGTGAGGCTGATTGTTTCAAAATGGCCGCTGGATGGCGATTATTAATTTCGCCACACGAGCGTTGTGTCCCAAGACAGCAATCACGCAAGCATCAAAT
>JADBJO010001302.1:265000-272500 GCA_016801955.1 Conus betulinus
ATGTACGCCTAACGAGGATGAAGGGAAAACAAAGAGGTGGTGGTGGTAGTAGTGCGGGGGGAAGGGGGGGGAGGGGGGGCACATGGAGAAGGAAAGAGGCAAACAGATTCATTCCACACACACACACACACACACACACACACACACACACACACACACACATATGCGCACGCACGCGCGCGTACGCATACGCACGTACCCGCATATAAACATACGCTCGCACACACTCACACAGGGACAACACACACGGGCGCGCACAGAGAGAGAGAGAGAGAGAGAGAGAGAGAGAGAGAGAGAGAGAGAGAGAGGAGAGAGAGAGAGAGAGAGAGAGAGAGAGAGAGAGAGATATTACACTTCGCAATTGAATGTTAGTGGACAATCACATGATATCAAAAAAAAGTTGATCAAAATTCTTTAATAACATTATATGCATTTCATTGAGGACTAAGCAACATAGATAAACGAACAAACGAATATTTCAAATCCCATGGAAAATCCCTGCAAACGCAATGAAATGGATTTGGGCAGTTTGTCTTCTTAGTAATGGGAACATAGAGAAATCCCTACAAACAGGATGTGATAAAGCATGGGGATTTTGTCCTCGTGTTACTGAGACCATGGAGAAATCCCTGTAAATAAGACGAAATAAAGTACAGGATGTCTGTCCTCGTACTAATGAGAACATAGAGAAATATCTGAAAACAGTGTGAAATAAAGTAGGGAAAGTGTGCTTTCGTGTTAATAACACAGAGGAATCTCTGCAAACAGGATGAAACAATGTATGGGAAGTTTGTCCTCGTAATAATGAGAATGAAGAAAAATCCCTGCAACCACGATGAAATAGTGCATGGGAGGTTTGTCGTCGAAAGAATGAGAACATAGAGAAATCCCTGTAAACTCGATGAAATAAAGTATGGAAAATTTGTCTTCGTAGTAATGAAAACAGCCAAATCTCTGCAAACAGGATTGGAAACAGTACGGGAAGTGATTCTTCGTTAGAATGATGGCAATAAAGAAATCACACAAACACGATGAAAAAAAGTATGTGAGGTTTATCTTCATAATAGTGAGAACGTTAAGAAATCGCTGAAAACAGGATAAAGTAAAGAATGGAAAGGTTGTCTTCATATTAATGAAAACATCGAGAAATCCCTGCAAACAGGATGAAATAAAGAATGGAAAGTTTGTCCTCGTAGTAGTGAGAACATAAAGAAATGCCCTACAAACAGAAGGAAATAATGTAAGGAAATTTGTGTTCGTGGTAATCAGAACATTGAGAAATCTCTATCAACAGGATGAAAAAAGATATGGGTGTTTGTCCTTGTAGTAGTTAGCACATTGAAATACCTCTGCAAATACGATGAGGTGGAGTATGGAGAGTTTGTCTCCCTAGCAATTAGAACATAGAGAAAGCTCTGCCAATAGGACAAGGTGGAGTATGGAGAGTTTGTCTCCCTAGCAATTAGAACATAGAGAAACCTCTGCCAATAGGACAAGGGTGGAGTACGGAGAGTTTGTCTCCCTAGCAATCAGAATACAGGTTTTCAGTTTTGGAGGGTCGCAGGTTTGAGCCCTGCCGTTGTGAGTGAAGTGGGGAGTGGCATTTTCTCCATCTCCCAGGTCATCTAATGTGGTTGGAACCCACTCTGCATATATGTTAAAACAGAAGACCAGAAAGCCACGTTAAGGATTATTGAATGCATGTCAATACTCGGTGTTAAGCATCCCCGATGCCTGCCGAAATGCCATGCGATGAACACTTAGCAGTGACATTAGAACACTCATAAGTAGAAACTGGTTTCTAATCTGCACTTTGTGATTGAATAAAAGTCTTCTGCAGAGTCTGACATATCATTTTAACCATATATCATCTCAATCTCCGCACCAACTCTATCAATTTGAGCTAGATATTAAGACTGTAATTAACAGCTATAAGAATCATACTATTAAATCAAGTATATGACTTGAATTAAGTGAGTTTTGGACTGGACTGAAGAAACTGGAACCATACAGTCGAGTTTCATCCGCTTAATGGGAACATCTCTGACAGTGTCGCTCGAATTTCCTGATCAAAACTACAGGTGTCTGTATTTCTCAGGCGCGATTGATGCCTGGATATTTTGAATGAAAGCGAGGAATAAACCCCTCTCGTGTGGGGTATGACCAGAATGAAACAAAACAGCAGCTTTCTGTTGATCTACTGTAAAAATTTCTCAAATTCTGCAACCTTTCAGGCCCTGCTGTGTTAATGCCCTCAGTTCTGAGTTCCTCTCCACCTCCCTGCTCATGGTCAGATCGTCAGGGTTGTTGGTATTGCCAACGTCTTGGGGACTGGCATTTTGGTAAGTGAGATGACGATCTCCTGAGTGTTGTGCATCGCCATGAAGCAGTTCTTGTGTGGGTCATCAGTAGGGGGCTTCATGAGGTTCTGTGTATACTGGATCGAAACAAGCATCAACATACACCACCACCAAAGTGACTAAGCAGCAGTGCAGTGTCTCCTCTGATGTGTTGACGACTGTAGGCGCCCTATGCTCACAGCAGAGCTGTATCCTCACAGAAGTCCCAAACAAAGCACTTTGCGTTTATTTTCGGCTTTTCAGTTTTTGTCGATTAAGCACAAACATGTGTATAGTAATTAGTGCTCTGAATACGGAATCAACAGCCAGGAAAGGACATTAGAAAGAAAATAAGATTTTTTTGTAATTAAACACAGCAGTGCACTCTCCCTTTACCAATGAATGAATATACACCACAGTAACGTCTGCTTTTCGCGCGTCCGGTGAGAACTGGGTCAGCACCTCAGTCCGCACAATCACTGGTCAAGTCCATTTTCGCAAGGCAGGGGCTGCACCTTTGCCGTTGTTGTTTTTCTGTGCTGCTGTTCACGGGTTGCAGGTAAAGGAGAACGGAAAAGAGACCATTGTGGTAAGTACACTCAAATAGTCTTTCAGACTGACATGTAGGAAGATGGTACAGGCCGGTAAGAACAGTAAACAGCGTCTATCTGTGCGCAGGAATTTTGCTGAAAGCGAGCACTAGCTGAAACTGGCCCTGTGACGGACAACACGTGCCATACGCGCGATCGTGGGAATGAAGTAGGCTACACCCGCCAGGGAGTGTGCATTGCTGTTAGCTTACGGCCAGTTGTGTACGTAAGGCACCCATAGACGACTCAGATTGTTTCCTATGAACTGCAGGTGCAGGGGCTGTGATTGCCCAAACCTGGGTCTGGAACCTGGGAGCCACATCGAGCGGCATTCCAGTCATGCGACTTGGTGAAGGACAGGGTGGGGGTGGGGGAGGTGGGGGCAAGGAGGGACGAGACAGGAAAATGGGGCCACATGCATTTGTATATTCATACCTGTTTATTTGTGGCATGGTTTGTTAATGCGCTATGTGACTAGCACATAACGTAGATATAAGAGGAAATCCAAGTAAAGATGATGTTTGCATGCGCAAATCATGTTTACCGAGAAAAAAAAACTAGTCAATCTCAATCTCAAAACAACAGTATGATAACTCAGGAAGGTGAACATGTTAAACTCGTATGACTGTTAAAACTGGACCACTAAAGAAACTTATCCTAGAATTACAATCATGGGACAAAGTTTGGGCTTTCGGACACCTTCACAGATTTTGTGTTCATTTTCCTTTTGTGTTTCTTAATGCCTACTTCTGAAGATCCTTTCAGCAGCAGAGAACATGGCCAGCAATCCATATATGCTTTGGGGTGATATATATCAGACTCGGAAAAGAAACAATTATTGTAATTAACAACAACACGGTTTCGTATATGTCCGTCTTGCGAACCTCTAAAGACGTATCCACGATGATATGATATATGATAGTCTATCAGCGTTAAATTTTCGAAATTCCTTTCGAAACATTAACGGTTATTCTTGTGTCTGTCTTGCAGACCTCTAAAGACGTATCCACTAGATGACAGGGTATATGATAGTCTATTAGCGTTAAGTTTTCGAGATCTCTTTCGAAATATTAATGACTCCGGTAACTTTTGCTATAAGACAAAAGCATATGAGATCTCAAGCCAGCACTGGTTTGGGCTTCCAGCTGGTGAATGCAGACTGCGGGACAGTTCTGGCACTGTTTCTTGTGATGTACTGTTGTGAGGGGCGAAAAGTTGTATGGTTTTAATCTGAATGCCCATTGTCCGTTTACATTTTGTTTCTTAATAAAGTGCTGTTTCTCTCTCTCTCTGTCTCTCTCTGTCCCTCTCTCTTTCACTCTCTCTCTCTCACAGAGAGAGAGAGAGAGAGAGAGAGAGAGAGAGAGAGAGAGAGAGAGAGAGTGTGTGTGTGTGTGTGTGTGTGTGTGTGTGTGTGTGCGTGTGTGCCTGCGTGCGCGCGCGTGCGTGCGTGTGCGTGTGCGTGTGTTCTGTATTATAGTTACATTTCCTCCAGTGTCGTTGGTTACATATGTTCCTGTGTCATGGTTATTCATGTTACCGTTCCATGGCTGTACGTGTTTCTCTGTCGTGGCTGTTCATGTTTATGTGTAACAGTTATTCATGTTGCCGAGTCATAGCGCTAAATATTTCCTTTGTCGTGGTTTTATATGTTCCTATATCATTGTTATAACTGTTCCCGCGTCATGACTGTATATGTCCCCGTTTCATGGTTATACATGTTTCTGTGTCTTATCTGTGCATCTTATTTTGACTACATATCCTGTATTATGATAATGCATGTTGCTGTATTATGATAATGCATGTTCCCGTATTATGATAATGCATGTTCCTGTATTATGGCTGTGCATTTTCCGTGTCATTGTTAACAGAGAGGACCCATATCATATTTATGCAGTTTCCTTTATCCCAATTCATGTGTTAGCAGGCACTGCATCATCAAGTAATTTTCACGTTGTAAATTGTTTTTAGAATTTATTGTAAGTTCATGACGAGAACGAACTGAGATAAATGAAAGAAAGGTTGGTCTTCTTCATTATTAAAGGTATTATTGCAAAATCTTCGAGCACATTGAAAAAAAAAAAAAAACCACACACAGAAAAAGAAAAAAAGAAAACAGCGTCTCATGCATACACAAAGAGAGATGACGTTCTGTGCATGAACAAAAGACACCCCCCAAAAGGTTGAAAAAGGACAATTCTGCACAAAAAACACTCCTCGGATTCTTGGAAAGTGGGACGATTTCTGGAAGAAAGAAAAAAAAAAAAACAAACATCCGAGAACCTTCCCTGGACACGATAAATTCACGGACGTCACCGACACATCACACGGTTGAGAGTGAAACCCATGAGTTCTGATCTACGGAATCATTTCTTAGGCCAGTCTCCATGAGCTACAGATTTCCAGTCATGAATTCTCCGTGGGTTAACATGAGAACATTTCCCAAGATCATCTTCGTGAGTTCTCTAAAAACGTTCCTCACCAAAACTCTTCACGAGTTCTATAAAAAAAAAAAACAACATTTCTCACTGTAACTCTCCAGCAGTTCTATGGAATTATTTCTCAGCGCCGTTGTCCATGAGTTATATGGAAATCTTTCTCAGCGTAACTCTGCAGAAGTTCTATGGATTTATTGCTCATCGCTGGTCTCCGTGAGTGATATGGAATTATTTCTCAAGACAGATATCCGTGAGTTCTGTAGTTCTCAGTGTCGCTCTGCAGAAGCTTTATGGAATTATTTCTCATCGTAGGTCTCCATGTTCCATGGAATTTGTGCGATTCTCCATGAGCCCTACGGAAACATATTTCAGAGCGTCTCTCAAGGAGTTCTATGGAAGCATTTCTCACCCGAGCTCTTCATAAGGTCTGTAGAATCATTCCTTAACGCAACTCTATGCGAATTTTATGGAGACATTTCTAAATGTAGTTTCCCACGAGTCTTGTGGAAACGTTTCTTAAGCAGGTGTCCAGTAATTCTATAGAAACATTTCTTGGCCCAACTCACCGTGAGTTCTATGGAAACAGTTTTTACAACCCAGATTCCTACGAGTTTTCTATGATTTCTATATAAAAAAAAAACACTTCTCATTTCAACTCTTCATGAGTTTTATGGAAAAATTTCTTAGCTCAGATCTCCATGCGTTTTTGGAAACAATTCTCGGCCATGAGTTGCCCATCAGTCTGAGGGAAAGATTTCTCATCATAGTTTTCAATGAGTTCTTCAGAAACAGGGCTCCATCCAGCTTCCCATAACACCTCTCAGCGCAGCTCTACACGAGTTTAATTCTCAAAGAGCTTCCTGAAAACGTTTCTCTCCCAGGCTTCCATGAGTTCTACGGAGACATTTGCCAGCCACGAGCATTCCATCTGCAAAATGACAACGTTTCTCAGCTCACCAATTAGTCCAGTCCATGATTTCTTGGAGTCTCCTTACGCACACCCTCTCGGAGATGTCCACGGAAAAAGATTTTTGCAGAAGAATTTACGCATGTGTGAAAATTATCCTTCAAGGAAAATCTTCTGTACTGCAGGGAAATCATTCAAGATTTCTGGAAAAAAAATCTTAGAAACCATGGATGTCATAATGACAAACATATCTGTACATGATAGTTCATGAATCCATGACTGCATCTCTGCATAGAGTTCATCAAGAGATTCCATGAAACAAACAAATACATAAACAGATAAATAAAAGTCTGTACACCTCAATCCATGGATCTTTAAAGTATGTGTGTGAGAATGCCTCTCGACCAAAGGAGAATGTCTGTAGAAAGGGATTACAGAGGATTCATGCGGACACACGCGCTTTCACACACACAAAGAGAGAGAGAGAGAGAGAGAGAGAGAGAGAGAGAGAGAGAGAGAGAGAGAGAGAGAGAGAGAGAGAGAGAGAGAGACAGACAGACAGACAGACAGACAGACAGACAGACAGACAGACAGACAGACAGAATGTTTTTTCTTTTTTTTTTTAAAATATCGGAACCCATACAAACTTGAACTGATTTGTTAACTGATCATTAGAATTGTCTATTTACACAGATCATTCTCATTCTGAGACAGTCCACGCGGATTCTGTAAAAACAGGCATTGTGGCTTGTTCATTAACACATTCGCCTTCGAAAACAGAACTTGCCAGGTCTTTGGACCGAGTCTGACAGGTTTTCTTTTCTTCATGTTTCTGTGCTTTTTGGTTTGCTGTTTTGTAATCTCCCTATCCCATAGACCCTGGCCTGTGAGCTAGTCTTTCGGATGAGCAGTCAGACCTTGATCCTGTATGATGTACGTACTACTATTTCGCACACATGGAAGAATCTACGGCAACGAGGGGAGGTTTCTATTAAACAAAATTCTACAGAGAAATACATTGGGATCAAGTGAGCAAAACCGTACAGTAAAAAGGAAAAAAAAAAAAAAGGAATGGGTGCCGTTGAACTCAGTTTTTTTTCCCGCGGGAAGAGCAGTCCCAGCCCCAGTTTTGCACACAGAATTCGGTTGTGACCGGGGAAAAAAAGTTATAAAACACAAATGTACCGCCTTTCAGAACATTGCCTAGAGCACAGAAAATCTGTCCA
>JADBJO010001302.1:287500-292500 GCA_016801955.1 Conus betulinus
AGACCCTCAATCACAAGTAGATACATATGATACTTGAAATCACTCTCAGATATATGTGAAACCTCAAATTACTTGTGGCAACATTACAGACCTCAAATAACGTATAGATATATCAGAAGTCTCAAACGATTGACGGGGACATTACAGTTCTAAAATCATTTTCAGATACATCACAGTTCTCAAATCATATGCAGATACATCAGAGGCCTCAAACGATTCACGGCTACAACACAGTCCTCAAATCACATGTAGATACATCATAGGCCACAACGGCTTACGGCTACACTGCAGTCTGCAAATCACATGTAGATACATTTGAGGCCTCAAACGGCCTACGGCTACATCACAGTCCTCAAATTACATTCAGATACATCAGAGGCCTCAAATGGCTTACGGCTACATTACAGTCGTCAAATCACATGAAGATACATTTGAGGCCTCAAACGGCCTACGGCTACATCACAGTCCTCAAATCACATCCAGATACATCAGAGGCCTTAAACGACCTGAGGCGATGTCACAGACCTCATCACTTGTAGAAACAACAGTGATTTCAAATGACTCATGGCTACATCAGAGACCTCGAATCTCTTGTGGCTACATTCCAGACCTCAGATCGATTAAGATACACCAGAAACGTCAAATCATTTGGAAAAACACCGTAGATCTTCGGGGTAGAATCAGACGATGCTTACCATATAAGTGCCGCAGATATTTGAGTAAGAATCTGACTATACGTACCTTGTAAGTGAGGTAAGATATGTAGGTAGAACTGACGACATCTACTATATAATATAAGTAAGATATCCATCGAAGACTCTGACAATACGTACCATATAAATGAAATAAGATATTCGAGGAAGAATTTTTCAACACTTACCATGTAAGTGAGGTAAGATATTGAGGGAAGAGTTTGACAATAATAACTATAATTGAGGTAAAATATCCGGGGCAGACTCTGACAATACTCACCATACAAGGAATGTAAGATATTCGTGAAAGAATGACGATACTTACCAAGTAAGTGAGGTAAGATATTCGGGAAAGACTTACGATATCTACTTTGCAAGTGAGAGAAGTTGCTCAGGGAAGACTGACAATGCCTACCATATAGGTGAGGTAAGATATTCGGAGAAGACTGACGATACTTACCATATAGATGAGGTAAGATATTCAGGGAAGACTGGCGATACTCACCATATAGGTGAGGTAAGATATTCAGGGAAGACTGGCGATACTCACCATATAGGTGAGGTAAGATATTCAGGGAAGACTGACGATACTCACCATATAGGTGAGGTAAGATATTCAGGGAAGACTGGCGATACTCACCATATAGGTGAGGTAAGATATTCAGGGAAGACTGGTGATACTTACCATATAGGTGAGGTAAGATATTCGGAGAAGACTGACGATACTTACCATATAGGTGAGGTAAGATATTCGGAGAAGACTGGCGATACTTACCATATAGGTGAGGTAAGATATTTGGGGAAGACTGGCGATACTTACCAAATAGGTGAGGTAAGATATTTGGGGAAGACTGGCGATACTTACCATATAGGTGAGGTAAGATATTCAGGGAAGACTGACGACACTTACCATATAGGTGAGGTAAGATATTCGGGGAAGACTCTGGTTGACGACGGATTTGAAGGCGACAGAGGTGAGCATGAGGGTGAAGGACAACTGAAGGCGATTCTGGGGAAATTCCTTCCCCACTGAGAATGTTGCGAAGGAGAGACTGCAGATTAAAAACTGCACACAGAGTGGAGAGACAGACGGCGGATTAAAAAACTGTTCTCGGAACATACAGACTGCAGATTAAAAACTGCACACAGAGCGGACAGACTGTGCATTTTAAACAGTTCTCTGAACATACAGACTGCAGATTAAAAACTGCACACAGAAAGGACAGCCAGACTGCGGATTATAGACTGTTTTCAGAACATACAGACTGCAGATTACAAACTGTTCTCAGGACATACAGACTGCGGAATATAAACTGTTCTGAGAACAGACAGAGGATTATGAACTGTTTTCAGAACATACAGACTGTGGATTACAAAATGTTCTCAGAACATACAGACTGCCTATTATAAACTGTTCCCAGAACATACAGACTGTGGATTAAAAAAATAAAAAAACAACCTGCGCACAGAACTGATAAACTGCAAGTATGAAACTGTACAAAGACAGGACCAACTGCAGATCAAGATCTGTGCTCAGATTGGACAGCTTATAAATTTTCTCAGCAATTGTAGATTGAAAACAAACAAACAAACAAAGCGCAAGAAAACAAACAAAAAGGCTTGTATTCTGAATGCACGAATTTCAGATCAAAATCTGCAAACAGACCAGAGAATAGATTAAATTGGCGCACAAAAAGGACAAATTGTAAGTGAAAACCTCCGTAGAGAACAGACAATAGATAAAAAACGATGCAAAAAAAAAAAAAAAAAAAAAAAGAAAAGACACACTGTAAACTAAAACCTGCCAGCAGAACAGCCAATAGATTAAAAACGGTGATAACAAAGGACAAACTGTAGATTTACACAAAGAGAAAAATCTGTAGATTTAAACAGAACAGCCAATAGATTAAAAACGGTGATAACAAAGGACAAACTGTAGATTTACACAAAGAAAAATCTGTAGATTTACACAACGGACAATCTGTAGATTAAAACCTGTAAACACAACAGAGAAAAGATTTAAAACAGCCCACTAAAGGGACGTACTGTAGATTAAAACCTGCAAGGAGAACAGACAATAGATTATTAACAGTGTACACAAAGGACAAATTGTAGATTAACACCTGGAAATAGAAGTGATAATGGATAAGAAAGGGTGCACAAAAGGGACAAACTGTAGATTAAAATCTGCAAAAGAGAACAGAGTTTCCGTTTCCGTTTCATCAAGGAGGCGTCACTGTATGCAGACTAGTCCATATGCATTACACTACATCCGCAAAGTTTTGAGACCACACTACGCATGATTTTAAGCTGATGGATAACTGAATTAACAACTAAGATGAGAGAGAATTGAAGAAGAGGTCTCGTGGCTACGTCGTAGCAGATGTCTGACCTACACCTTAGCCCAATGAGCTGGTCAGACCTTGAGTGCCTACCTAACATTGGTTATCTTTTTGTTTTGTTTTGTTTTCTATGTGCGTGTAGTGAATGTACACATGTGTATGTATGGATGTGTGGGCACGGGCCATGTGTGCGCATGTGTGTGTGTGTGTGTGTGTGTGTGTGTGTGTGTGTGTGTGTGTGTGTGTGTGTGTGAGTGTGTGTGTGTGTGTGTGTGTGTGTGTGTGTGTGTGTGCGCGCGCGCGCGCGCAAACAAGAGACATTAGATTAGATAAATGGTGTTCAAAAAAGGACAAACTGCATATTGAAACTGCACAAACGACGGGATAAATGTCTGCATAAAAACTGCACACACACTACAGACAAACTGCATTTCTTGGGATTAAATCTCCACATATCGGGACAGACTATGCACAGAAATTTAACACCTTATCAGCTTGCAAAAGATAAAAACAAATCTACACACATAAGATAAATGCACACGGAAGGACAAATTGCAGATTAAAACTACACTTTAGAAGAACGAAAATTGCTCACAAAGAACAGACTGGTGATTACACTCTGAGTCCCTTATGATGAAAGGAATGGCGAAGAATGGTTAACACACACATTGTAATTTTATGATAGAAACGTTGTGTGCTTGTTCATTGTAAGGGTTTGCTCACCTCTGTAGATTGTAGCGTGAGAGTGTGGTCAATTTGCAGAACTTGTTTTTCTACCGTACTCTATCTATCTGTGCTTTTTTTTTTCTCACTCAGTCGTTTGACTTTAAAAAAAACTGTAAACAACATCAACAACAACAACAGCAACAACAAAAAAAAAAACAATATGACACCTGAAGGAAACGGTAGACTGACATAAAAACAAAAACAAAACAAACAAACAAACAAACAAACAAACAACACACAACAACAACAACAACAACAACAACACACAACAACACAACACACACCACACACACACACACACACACACACACACACACACACACGCACGCTCGCACACACACACACACACACACACACACACACACACACACACACACATACACACACACACACACGCAAGAAATACCAGCATACAAAAAACAAACTGCAGATTAAAAGAAGTACAAATGGAGTGAAGGTGTCTGTCATAGCGATTTCCCTAGGATGGGTGGGGGGTGTGTGTGTGTGTGTGTGTGTGTGTGTGTGTGTGTGTGTGGGGTGACAGGGGGGCGAGAAGGGGTGGTGGTGGTGATATAACCTGCATCAGTGAGACAACACGAACACTGAGCATCAGACTCAATGGACTTCCAGCTTCTTTAACAGCGAAAGAAAATTGAGAACAACAGTGTCAGACAAAGATATGCCAAGCATCAGACTAGTAGCCTTAGAGTCTAATTCTGAACCAGAATTAGAAAAAAAAAGAAATCCAAATTCACGCAGCCTAGTCAGTCACATAACCTGAAACAGCATGCACCAACGGGACGTAAAATCCTGCGCGCTTTCGCGCCATCGCCCAGAACTCACAACATTTAAACGTAGTGTCCATCGGTTTTCCCTGTCAATACGCTAGACGAGCGGATTCTGTTTTCCCTCTACGTCTGTTTGTCTCTCTGTCTGTATACAAGATTTTAAAAACAAACAAACAAAATAACATAAAATAAACAGGCAAACAAACAAACAAAAATGGAGCGATTCTAACGAAACGTGAGCGGAGAGATCGAGAATTATCCCAAGGCGAATTCATTTGCAGAAAGAAACTAGCGAAAGAGCTAAACAGCAGAGAGAAGAAGCGCCGGTCAGGCAAGTGTTTCAGCCTTACACACCAAGGGAGCCGGTCCGCATGATCTTCTGTTATTCCTTTTCCTTCTTTCCTTTTTTCCTTTCTTTTTTCTTTTTTCTTCTTCTCTTTTTTCCCCAGACG
>JADBJO010001302.1:295000-307500 GCA_016801955.1 Conus betulinus
ATTGATCTGTTTTTTATCCCCACTTTTCCCCCAGATTAATCTATTTCATTCCCACTTCGCCCCAGATTAATCTACTTTAACTCCACTTTCCCCCTAGATTAATCTATCTTATCTCCACTTTCCCCCTAGATTAATCTGTTTTATCCGCACTTTTTCCCGAGATTAATCTATTTCGTTCCCACTTTTCCCCTAGATTAATCTATTTTGTCCCCTCTTTCCCCCTAGATTAATCTATTTTATTGCCACTTTCCCCAAGATTAATTATTTTTTTTCTCCACTTCCCCCCTGATTAGTCTGGTTTATCTCCTCTTCTCCCCAGATTAATAATCTATTTCATCCCCACCTTTTGTTACCTCTTCTTCCGTCTCTTTTTTTGTCTTTTTTCCTATCTTTTTCTTTTAAATCTTTAACTCCCCCTCCCCCCCCCCCCCCCCTTCCAACTTTTGATTCTTTTTACCTTTTCTTACCTTTCCAGATTCTCTCCAGCCATCCCTATTTTTCTACATTTTGCGATATTGTCTTGACCTTTCCCGGTATTTCTCACTCTTTTCTTCTCTTACCTAGCTTTCCATACTTCTTGTACTTGCCCTTTCACACTTTTCCCTATCTTATCCTACTATTTTGCGCACCTTTTACTGTGTCAGTCTTTCCTGTATTTTCCTACTAAACTTCCTACATTTCCTGCTTTTCCCACTGCACCCACTTTTACCCATCTGTTTCGAGTTTTCCTACTTTCCCCATTTTTTCCTCGGCAATTTCCCACAATTTCCTACCTTTCCTACCCCTTCTTACTTCCCTTACCCCTTTCCACGTTCCTCTACGGTTTCTCTTGTTTGTTTGCTTTGCCAATTGTTATGCGTTCTTAAGCTTGTTCCACAGTTTTTTTTTTTCCGAAGCATCCTTGTATATCTACCTACCTTTGTCTACTTTTCAGGACCCTTTTTAAAATTATCTTTTCCAAAACCATTCCTAATGTTCTTACTCTTTTCCATCGTTTATTTTTTTCTTCCTTTTCTTTGGCACCTTTTCGCTATTTTTTTTTTTCTCGTCCAATCTACCTCAAGCTACCTACTCCATCC
This sequence comes from Conus betulinus, assembly GCA_016801955.1. NCBI lineage: Eukaryota > Metazoa > Mollusca > Gastropoda > Neogastropoda > Conidae > Conus > Conus betulinus. Next base: position 296,080 of record JADBJO010001302.1, read on the forward strand.
TTTCCATCCATTTTTTTTTTTTTTTTTTTTTTTTTAGTAGCAATTTCCTAATTTTCAATCCGTTTTAACCATAGCTATATTCGCATATCTTTTTTTCCCCTTTTTTCAACTTCTCCCCATGTCTTCTTTTTTCTACACTTTTTACAATAAGGCTGCTTGACAGTGAAGATGGTGGCAATTGTTGTAACGCATGCGCAATATGCAATCTTTTCAATTCAATACACAGCAGACAATGCTACTTTCAATTGCTTCAATACAAACAAAAAAAAAAAAAAAAAAAAAGAAAAAGGGGAAAAGAGAGAGAGAGGACCCCCCCCCCCCCCCCCCCCCCCCCCCCCCCCCCCCCTTGCACGTTTTCCACATTTCTTTACAATCAGTACCATTGCGACGTTTCATTCTTCATACGTGTAAGAGAATATGCGATCACTTTTCTTCTGGGCTACACTGTCAGCCATATTGGAGTGCAGCGTTGTTCATCTTATGATTCACACTTGATACATGATATTCTATTTGTCCTCATAGAATACAAGGAAAATCTGTTTGTGGTGCCATCATCAAAATTCACATGTTACAACACATTATAAACAAATATATCATTAAAAATATGAAAAATATATTCTTGTTCACCGAAAGACTTGAGTTTCTTTGTTCAGGTTTTAGATTGGTGATCTTTGTAGATGCCAGACGTTGACTGCGGTTTGAATGATCGCCATGAGCAAATAAAATGTTAGGACATGTCGCGCTGGGTGCGTGACACGTGCATGAAGAGGAAAAGAAAAGAAAAGAAAAAGAAAAGAAAACAAAACAAACCAGCAATGTGTCATGGATTGGCTACTCGTGAAAAAAAAACAAACAAAAAAAACAAAACAAACAAAACAAACAAAACAAAAAACAAAAAAAAAAAACAAACAAAAAACAGAACTAGTCTGTAAAAGATATGAGTGCTAGCTAAACGACGTAAGTTCCGCCTTGGCTGAAGGCTGTGTCAGACCAAGTGACAGGCTAGAACACCAAGGCTACATCAAAATTCTGTTATGCTCTGCATAGTTATGCAGGGATTGTCTTCAGTCCTGACAAGCTCCTAGCATAACATTATCAGTCTCTAAATCCCTCGAAGTCAGAGTGTGGCTGCCCACGTGGCGGGGTAATCAAAAACGGTCACACACGTAATGCTCTCATCCCTTGCTGATGCATTTGTACCATAGTGTTCAAGCACTTTCGGCTGTTCGGATTATTCCTGGAGTCTTTTAGCCAGGGTATGACAAGAACGATCTAAGTGAACGTAGAGTTTGGAAAAAAAAAAAGAAAAGCAGTGTGGGTTGACGAGTGTCCTGTTTCACCCCAGGCTGGTGTCTACTTCAGGGAGGGGCTCAAAGACAACCTTTCCATTGTGACATTCCTGAACCCCGCTGCAAGTACCGGACTTCGGAGATTTACCCTCCCAACCCCCCTCAACCCCCTCCTCCTCCCTATCCTCTACTTCTTCCCTCACCCTTTTTCCCCGCCTCCATGCTTCCCTCTACCATCTCCTCCCCCCCCTCCCCCAGTGTCTCTATCGCCGACCTCCGTTTCGGGGATGACTTGGGGGTGGGTGGGGTCTTTTTAGTCAAGTCCTGGCGCATGTACTGTGTCATCATCTCAGCTTTCCGAGACAGATAGCGAGAAGACAAGTAAAAGAAAGGGGGTAGAAGATTGGAAAGGGGTGGGTGTGGGGCAAGGTGGGGTGGGGATGGGATTAGATGATGTTGGGATGAAGGGGGCAAGGAGAAAGAAAAAAGGTTTTACTCGTATGCTCTTATACTCTGAACTACTGACTTGTGTCAAAGCTCTCTGTGTGTCTGTCTGTGCATCTGTCCGTGTGTCTGTCTGTGTGTCTGTGTATGTCTGTCTGTGTCTCTGTCTGTTTCTCTATCTGTCTGTCGCTCTGTCTGTCTGTCTCTCGTTTCTTCTTGCTACAGCAAGATGGGGGTCAGAGATGATGGAATGAGTGCTCACTTCACACATACACCCCCCCCCCCCCCTACTCCTTTATTTACTGTTCGAAAAGGAAAAGGATATGTTTCGGCCGATAAGAATCGCGAGTGCTTGGGTTGAAAAGCAAAATCTTTTTGGGACTGTTCGGGGTGGTCTTTATGTACAGAACACGCATCAGTGTGTGTGCATGTGAGTGAGTGAGTGAGTGAGTGTGTGTGTGTGTGTGTGTGTGTGTGTGTGTGTGAGAGAGAGAGAGAGAGAGAGAGAGAGAGAGAGAGAGAGAGAGAGAGAGAGAGAGAGAGAGAGTGTGTGAGAGTGTGTGTATGTGTGTGTATTGTGTGTGTGTGTGTGTGTGTGTGTGTGTGTGTGTGTGTGCGCGCGCGCGCGCGCGCGCGCGTGTGTGTTTGCATGTGCGCTATTTGTGTAAGTGAAATAAATGCATTCCTTCTTCAGAGAGAGAGAGAGAGAGAGAGAGGGTATACACAAGAGAGAGAGAGAGAGAGAGAGATTTGTATACAGAGAGAGAGAGAGAGAGAGAGAGAGAGAGAGAGAAAGAGAGAGAGAGAGAGAGACGAGACAGACAGACAGACAGACAGACAGGCAGGCAGACAGACAGACAGACAGACAGGCAGACAGACAGACAGACAGACAGACAGACAGAGATAGAAAGAAGACAGAGAGAGAGTGCACACAGGTTTACTCACAGTGACCATGAATATATTCCACACGAAGTACCCGGGCCTCCTCGCCGCCCGACATTTGACGGAAATTGCCGAGCGCTTGGCGGCGTCGTCGACAGGGTCGATCTTGAGCTCCCATTTGGTGCATTCGGTGTGGCAGTACAGATGCCACTCCTGCTCGTCCACGAAGCTCTGCTTGTTGACCATGTGGCGGTTATCGGAATCCTCAATGAGCTCCACCTCCGTGGCAGGGAACTCGCTGGCTACGGTGATCGTGAGATCCTACACACAGCCAAATTTTGACATTTACTGTAAAGCTAAAGCTAAGACTGGGGAAGTATTACATCTTTCCAATCATACTGTATGGAGCAGAGACGTGGACTATGTACAAAGACATGGGAAAGAACACAGAAGCATTCGAAATGTGGATATTCCGACGTTTGAGCAGAATAAGTTGGAAAGACAAAGTTGTTATCATCATCATCATCATCATCATCATCATCATTATTGTTATAATTATTCTTATTATCATCATTATTATTATGAATGCTTATATAACTCCACGCGCTTTACAATCCACACTCGTTTACACAACAGGCTGTCTACCAGGGGTAGTGCCGACCGAAGAGCTGCCAGCTGGCGCTTCATTCAATCGTTTCCCGTGTCATCCAGTCAATATCGTTCAAATTATCGTTCACTCAGTTACCTTACTTCCTTCATTCTTTCCATTTCTCACGCAGGGTGCATGCTATGTGTAACGTGTCATCCATACCAACAGCCAAACTGGTCTTCTCTTCTGACAGTTGGTGATGGTTACCAAGAAAGATGTGCTGAAAAGACTAGGCGTGCAAAGAGAACTAATGCAGCAAATGAGATCAACTAAGCTTGAATGTTGTGGACATGTCATGTCGCACAACTCACTTCCAAAGACCATCTTCACTGGAACCGTGGAGGGCAAGAGAGCAAGAGGACGTCAGAGAAGATTCTGGACGGATGATATCAAAGAATGGACAGGGAAGAATCTGACACACTGCTTACGTACGATGCAGGATCAAAATGTTTGGAGAGTCATGACACGCCGACCTCTCCACCACAGGGATGGCACCCAGCCCAGGCAAGTAAAGCTGTGCATGGCTGCAAATTGGAAATTAATTTTGTTGAAGCCAACGGACTAAAAGGAGGATGAAGTGTGAAACAAATCGAATGCGAAGAACTCCTTGAAGGGTGTTGCGATTCAGGGTGCATGGAACAAAATGATAAGTTGAACGGGCACCACGGGAAACCTAGAGTTCTGCCAAAGGTCGAACAGGTCCTTGATATACTCCCCTTGAATCAGTCCATGAGCGAGAACAAACATTATTATTCCATCCCGGGAAGTAATCGTGAGCACAGACTGAAAGCCTAAACAAACGGATAATGCAAAATATCAACGTTTATATTTATAGAAAAGTGTAAAATCTTATAATGGTATATTCCTTCGCAAATAGTTACCAGTCTACATTACCTAATAAATATTTCAGAATTCCAAAAAAGTGTATTTCTTGGTAGTAACCAGTTTCAAACAACAACAACAAAACATGTAATATTTCATGAGAAATATGTTTTCTTTCGTTGACAATTTCTCATTTCTACCAGTACCTTCGCAATGTTAATGTTAAATGGATAATCTGAGTTAATCTTCTGGGATAACTTTGTTGACTTGATCTTGGACATGGCGTTTGATCCAGATTCGCGTCACGGATCCGTTACTGAAATGTAATGTTAATGGCTATGTCATTGAGACCCTTGCCACTTTTCTTTTGTAACTTTGGTGAAACTGAGTTCTCCTAATTCTTTTTTTTTTTCGCGTTCAGATGCGCGATAAGCTTCATGTTCAGGTTACGAATCCACTGTATAAATCCGGATCCGCACCAAAATGCAAGGGGTTTGTCCTCTGTCTTCACCCTACCTTCTCTCTGTCCGTGTCAGTACTTGACGGAATTGGGTCTTATTTCGTTTCTTTCTATTTTTTTTCTTCGCTTTCGTTTCTCTTAGTGCATCGCTTTTTGTCTTCTTCCAAACATGAAACTACTCGATACTACATTGCACGACACCACACACTTACACCATACCACAAGGAAATCTTAGGGAATGCGCTCGTCGCACTAGAGGAAAGAAAAGGAGAAGATAAAAAAGAGCAAGAGTCAGAGAGGAAGATGACGAAGAAGTAGGAGGACGAGGTGGAGGAAAAGCAGAAAACAAGAAGAACGAGAAAGACGAGAAGAAGCGGTAGTAGAAGTAGTAGTGGTGGTGATGGTGGAAACAATAATAGTAGTGGTAGTAGTAGACGAGGAACAAGAAAAAGGAAAAGAAAAAAAAAAGAATAAGAAAAAAAAGAGAAGAAGAAAGAAAAAAAAAAGGAAAGAAAAGTAAGAAAAGAAAACGAAAAACAAAAACAAACAAAACAAAAACCAACACGGAAACAGCGAGACCAACAACAACCACGACAACAAAGACAAATACGAGAACCCGCAGCCAGCCAAATGTATTTCGGTGAAAGTAAACAAAGGAAAACAGCAGGCGCCGTAGACCGTACACAGATAGATCCCTCTCCCGACAGCTGCAAGCCCACAAGAGGGGCAGTGAGCCAGAGTGCCGTGAAGCCCCCCTGCCCCAGGGATGGCGCGTGGTCTTTAGGAGGACAAATGCCAGCCATCCCAACCATCCATCTTTCTCCACTTCTATCGCACGGGGGATAGAATGAGAACACGGAGAATGCAACATCAGGCGCCACTGGTCCTGTTTTCTTCTTCACGCAGTGAAGCCTGGTCCCACGATAAACAACTTGAGACAGATCTGCCTCTACATTTCTATAAATGGGCAAGGGAGTGAGGGAAGGAGGGAGAGAGAGAAAGAGAGAGAGAGAGAGAGAGAGAGAGAGAGAGAGAGAGAGAGGGTAACAAAGAGAGAGAGAGAGAGAGAAAGAAAGAGTGAGAGAGAGAGAGACAGAAAGAGAGCGAGCGAGCGAGAGAGAGAGAGAGAGTAACAAGAGAGAGAGAGAAAGTAACAAAAGTAAAAAGGAGAAACACACACACACACACACACACACACACACACACACACACACACACACACACACACACACACACACAGAGAGAGAGAGAGAGAGAGGGGGGGGGGGGGGTGTCCACAAGAATTGGGGTAAAACGAGCATAGTCTGGTTAGAAAGCAGGAAATACAGTGGAATTCGCTACATGGAACACTCACGAATGCATAAAAATCGATCACATTTCAAATACCTGGCAGATGATTCAAAAACCATTTGAAAAAAAAGGGAAGATAATTATTATTCCTAACAGCGTCTGTGAAGTATCTGATCACGTAATGGGTAAAATACCAGGTAATGCTACTAGTTGACAGAGCAATATCATGTCTATCTCTCTCTTAACTGATTCATCTTCGGCTGCTTTTGCAAAACCCGACGGATATTATTGTCCAAACAATGTCATCAAATTTGTTGTGAATTTGCTTGGCAAAAAAAAAAATCAAGTCGAAAAAAAGCGGGACGTAAAAGTGTAAACAAAAAAAAAAAATCAAATACAAATCGGCGAGCTTTCTGGAGTTAAAAATATTAAATTTTCCTGGATTCGTAGGGTTGAAAGATCGGGTCATAAATGGAAGGATATTCTCCTCTGTAGTTTTCTTCAATGGGCTTATACATAAATAGGATCCAAATATCATTTGGGATTAAAAAAGAAATACAAACAGTTGTGGGCTGACGTTTCTTAAATGTCAAGAATAAAAACCTCGTAGCAAATATTGACTTAAAAATAATGCCGAACATCTCGCCGAACCGCATATTACAAAACACATATTTTAGTTGGAAAAAAATGATTATTCGAAAAAAAGCTTGAAAACGAAAACTTGTTTTATCTTGCAAGCATTTTCATGATAATGAACAGCTTCTTTCCCTACAGACATTTCAAGGAAACCTTTGCGCCAGTATCGATTTTCCCAAGTGATCAGGTAAACAAATGTGGTATCACTGTTGTATCGGTTCCGCATTCTGTTATAAGGAACGGTTTGTCTTGTACAAAGGTTCTTAAATTATGGTATCACGATTGAGAGAAATATCAAACCTCAACACCGCGAGTAGTGGGACTTGAAACTGTCGCAAAATAATGACTGAAGATAATTGTTTTTGGCCCACATACAAATCAACGGATGGAACCCGAAATGGTTTTAATTGAGAATACATCACAGACGTTATTTCAAAACAAGTTGTTACAAATAACAACAAGCGCAGCTTTTATAGTCTACATGGAAAAGTGACCACGTGTTCTGGATTTTTGCTTATATTCAACAATTTTGGAACATAAAATGAAAATATAATAAGGTTTTAAAAAACTTTTGGTGGTGGTAGTTGAACCCCTTGGAAGATAGAATACTGACGTTTGAAGCCATAGGCCCGTTGTCAAAGTGAAGAGAAGAGGACAGTGTAGACAGGAAAGCCCATGTGAAAACTGGGTGAGAACATCTAATCATTAAGTTGGAAAAAAAAAACCAAACAAAACAAAACAAAAAAAAACAACCTCACTGACCACTGTTCAGGGTGTATTGAGCACACACACACACACACACACACACACACACACACACACACCACAGTTCACCAAACACACATGCGCACCACATGAGCGCCCCCCCCCCCCCCCCCCCCCCCCCCCCCCACACACACACACCCAGCCCCCACACCACGACACCCCCACCCCACCCCCCACACACACACACACCTGGCTGGGGCACCCTCCACCCCCCCCCCCCCCCACACACACAAAAAAGGGGGCGAGGAGGAGGGGAATAAATGGAAATATTCACTATTTAGCCTACTGAAAGAACCAGAAACAGGGGCTAAAGAGCGACAGGACAGAGAGATTAAGGCAGAAGGGACCCTGGCTCAGCTAGACGTCAGTGACTCTGATGTTCATCCCAGCTGGCTGTGTGGTGCCCAAGCGGCTGATGACAAGGCTGTCCATGTACTTTCTGTACACACGGTCTCTGGGGTTCTGCCACACTGCTGATATCTTTGCATGACTGAAGCTGTGATACGGCCCAACAAAATGTTGGCCGACTGGGTTGTTGTGGCCCAGCTTCATCGACCTCAGGTGCTCTGAATAGCGGTCGGCCAGTGAGCGGTAGGTCTCCCCAATATACAGCTTGGAGCAGAGGGTGCAGGTCACGACGTACACCAAGTCCCTAGACTGGCAGTTGAAACTGGACCTCACCGTGAATGTGCCAGTGGGTCCCACGACTGTAGTCTAGCTGAGCCAGGGCCCTTCGGCCTTAATCTCTCTGTCCTGTCCCTCTTTAGCCCCTGTTTCTAGTTCTTTCAGTAGGCTAAATAGTGAATATTTCCATTTATTCCCCTCCTCCTCGCCCCCCTTTGTGTGTGTGTGTGTGCGTGTGTGTGTGGTGGGTGGGTGTGTGTGTGTGTGTGTGTGTGGTGGGGGGGTGCCCCAGTCAGGTGTGTGTGTGTGTGTGTGGGGTGTGGGGGGTGTGTGCAGGTGTGTGTGTGTGTGTAGTGGGTGGGTGGGGTGGGGGGGTGGGTGTGGGTGTGGGGGGTGTATGTGTGTGTGTGGGGGGGGGGGGGGGGGGGGGGGTGCGTGCATGTGTGTGTTGGTGTTTTTGTGTGAACTGTGGTGTGTGTGTGTATGTGTGTGTGTGTGTGTGTGTGCTCAATACACCTGAACAGTGGTCAGTGAGGTTTTTTTTTGTTTGTTTGTTTGTTTGTTTTTTTTTTTTCCAACTTAATGATTAGATGTTCTCACCCAATTTTCACATGGGCTTTCCTGTCTACACTGTCTTCTCTTCACTTTGACAACGGGCCTATGGCTTGAAACGTCAGTATCCTATCTTCCAAGGGATTCAACTACCACCAAAAAGTTTTTATAAACTTTTATTATTATTTCATTTTCACCACGAACCCTGCAGTCAACTTTTGTATCTTCCAATTTTGGAACATGTTTGTTGATTGGTAAAAAAACAGAAATGTATGAACGGCAGAATGTACGCCTGAAAAAAAAGTCATAAACTTCTGGAGTTTGATTTGAGAACTGGTACTGCTAGTACTTTCTTTCAATTGCGTTATAGTTTGAGCAAATTTGTCACGTTGCAGCTTCCTTGAACGTATAAAACTGTGCAAGAAAACTGGGAAACATAACTCTTAGGTAAATTTGAGGCGTGCTGATTTCAATACCATGTGGCTGGCATACGAGCTATTCGTTTTTCTTCACTGTTTCATGTGGTTTGTTTCGCATCATAGCAATGGATGTCAGTGTAATACAATGTGATGCCTGAGGTGCTTTTTTTTCTGCAGCTCTTTTGTTCATAGTGTATGATTTGTTTTGTATGATGCTGGGGTGAGTTTTTTCCCTTTTGTTGTGATCTGGCAGAACAAACCAATGTACGATAGTCACAAATTACGATAGTCCTAAGCATTTGTAATATCCAGTCCCACTTTACCTGCCAGTCTATCTCTAGTGTCATTATGTGTGTTTATTTCCTGTCTCTGTCTCTTTTCATCTTTGCATTTCTCTTGTCCTTTATTGTATTACAATAAATGCTTTGTACTTGTTAATAGGACTTCATGCAGAATTTGATTTTTTTTTTGTGATCTCTTTAACTTCCCCACCCTTAAATATTGTAAAAAGCAGACAACTCAATCATTTAAAAATAAAAATAAAGACAGAAGAAGAAGAAGAAAGAAGAAGAAGAAGAACAACAACAACAACAACAAAACAACAACAACAAGAAAAACAAGAAGAAGAACAAAAAAAAAAAACAAAAAGCACAAGAACTAGACGACGAAGAAGAACAAGAAGAAGAAGAAGAAGAAGAAGAAGAAGAAGAAGAAGAAGAAGAAGAAGAAGAAGAAGAAGAAACAACAACAACAACAACAACAAGTGTAAAACGAAGATGAAGAAGAAGCAGAAGGATGGAGGCAGGAGGTGGAGAGGAGGCAGGGAATTTCCCCCCAACGACGGCAGACGATAACCAATCGAACTGCGCATCTTGTGACGCCGATCAAGCGTTTGTCGTGACCTTTCTCAAAGACTTTGTTCAATGCTGCCCCTTTCCAGTGCACAGCAGTGGATCCACTATAGACGTTTTGCAGAATCGCAGTGGATTTTACATGTGGAACACAATAATTTTTGAAGAAAATCGTAATAATTAACAATTTTATGTGCAAAATTGCTACTGATGTTGTTGCTTTTCGTCCTGATATAACCCTCCGACGTGACCTCCTTGGAAACACAGTAATTACGATTCTTAAAAACAGGTAATTATGAATTATCATTACGGCTCTCAGCGCGCCACTAGTGCTAGGCTGCGCCCTCCTCCCACCGTTGCGTTCATGTCACAAGTGGCAACTGCAACGTGTCCTACAGATCCAGATCCAGATCGGTCTACTGACTGCTACGTCAGCAGTCATGGCGGTGTTGTGGCTGCGCTGATCAACAACTTTGTCTCCTCGTTGCTGATTTCCATGCCGTGTCGTGCTGATTTTCACACCCAGCATGTTGACAGTCTTGGAGACTTCTTGCTCGTTGTGTGCCAGGCCATCGATGTCGTCTGTGACGCGAAGGTGCATGGTGATGCTTCCTCCAGCGCTGAGTGGATTGACATGATCCTCACGTGCGTCAGTCGTGATGTGTTGGAAATGTCTTGCTGCCATAATTACCGGTTTCCTTTGGTCAGGGCATTTTACTAGGGTCATAATGTTTTCTTTCAGTTTATCCCTTACCTGATGTCTTCGCAGCGTCAAAACCCAGTGAGAATGGTTATTTTCACACACACACACACACACACACACACACACACACACACACACACACACACACACACACACACACACAATTATTGTTTTTATGTCAAAAGTGCTTTTTCAAGCGTAAAAAAAAAACGAAAAAGTAAATATTACGGTCTGCTTTGTCAAAGAAATTTACTGTTTTCATAGTCAAGAAAGTCTAGTGACATTTTTTTTTTTTTACTTTAGTAAGCTCCATCCACCATCTATCTATCTGTGTCATCTTCTGTCTTGTCCACATCAACGACAGTGCAAAGAAGTGCCACACTCCATGCAGCTCTTTCTCTCTCTTGTCACCTGTATGTTTTGTCTGATGGTGATGTGCATGGCTCAGACTCTGCCACGCACTCTCTGATCGTCCAGTTGTCAATCAGCATCAGACAACGTATGTTACGTGTGCATCATCTTGTGACAGAGCCTGTATTCTGTCAGTCCCTTGACCAGAATGCTATGGGATATCACTACTGTCAATCAGCATCAGACAACGTGTGTTACGTGTGCGTCATCTCGTGACAGAGCCTGGTAATCTGTCAGTCCCCCTCGATGCCACGGGCACTGATTCGAAAATTTTTACATTATGGTTGGCCTCGTGAAATTGTTCGCTGTGAAATATATTGTTCCTAAGAGAATTGTGGTTATAGAGAGAAATAAAGTTTGGATGTCAATATGATCTTTTCCCACGTATTTTCATACTATGTAGATAGTTAAATAGTGTGTGAGAGAGAGAGAGAGAGAGAGAGAGAGAGAGAGAGAGAGAGAGAGAGAGAGAAAAGTAAAATTTCAGTGTCAAAATGACCATTTTCACTTCTTTTCATACTATTTAGATATTGCATTGAGAGAGAGAGAGAGAGAGAGAGAGAGAGAGAGAGAGAGAGAGAGAGAGAGAGAGAGAGAGAGAGACAGTTTGTTTTTTCCATTTTA
>JADBJO010001302.1:317500-320000 GCA_016801955.1 Conus betulinus
CTTGTTTTTTACTCTTTCTTGATTTTCTTTTGCTTCTTAGGTGGCACCTTTGGTTGGTTTTTTGAAACCTCAACAAACAAATTACGGTATTGCACACCAGCCTTTTTCTGGGATAGCGTTCTTCTTAAAAAACAGAAAGGCAGAGGAGTCAAATTACCACTTTCCGCGGTCACTGAGAAGAAACAATCAGGTTTCGAAATACCGGGGTGTATATATGTTTCGAAAAACCGGCGTGTATATATATAATACCAGGGTGTATCTATCTCTCTCTCTCTCTCTCTCTCTCTCTATATATATATATATATATATATATACACACACACACACACACAGAGGGTATTCATTTCCAAGCAATTGGACTGTATGAAAAATTGCCGCTGAACAGTCATTCGATACGAGGAGACAAGTTTTTCATGATTATTTCGCAAGACAGGACGGACGATTACAGCGACGAAATCAACAGACATACGGAAAAATGATAGTACAAAACAAAACAAAAAACCTCGTCTTCTTCGTCGGGGTGTCGTCCTAGGAGTAGGTGAGAAAGTTTAGGTAGAAGAAGGGAGATTTTGGGTGATGAGGAGGCAGGCAGGAAAAAAAAAAACGTGGAGAGGTCCGTTAATTCAACGAAGAATGCCGAAAAAGGATTTGTTATATAATAGATCATTCATGTTGAGAGTGAGCATTTTGAGACAGAACAATTCCCAATGACACTGTGCGTGTGTGTGTGTGTAAGGAAGGAATCTGTTTTACGTTTCGTCACACATATAGGTGATAGCAGACGTCTAAATAACATAGTTTTTTTTTTTCTAGACTATTATCATAAAAAAGAGAAGAGAAAGTGTGTGTGTGTGTGTGTGTGTGTGTGAAGTCAATCAAATCAAGTCAAGAACACTGTTATCTCCAAAGAGAAATTAAGAGTGGCCATAAAAGCAACAAATCACAAATCACACCCACCCATCCACCCACCTGCACACACGCACGCACGCACGCACGCACACACACACACACACACACACACACACACACACACACACACACACACACACATACACAAACACACACACACACACGCACACACACACAAGCTTTCTGAACCGGATGTTATTGAAAGTTTAGTTATAATCCAGAGTTTGATGGAATTGGGAGCAAAAGTGTTTTTGGTTCTATTTGTCTTGAATTTTGAAAGAACAACTGTATTAGATGGTTGTGTGCGCGCGCGCGCGCGCGCGCGTGTGTGTAGAGGAGAGAGAGAGAGAGAGAGAGAGAGAGAGAGAGAGAGAGAGAGAGAGAGGCAATTGCAAACTGCAAACTGCCTAACGTTGACTTCAAGCAAGCAAATGACCTTGCGTCAGTAACAGACAAAGCCATTTTGCTGAATGTTGACATTAAAAAGCAGGTTGCCTGCAACTCTCAGCCTTAAGTGCATTGTCAATATCAAGCAAGTAGTATAGTTCGACTAAACTTGGCAGAATTCTGTGTGATCCAGAGGAGGACTTATCGTCCTTCCCCTATGTCGATACAAGCCTGAGTGACATTTTGAGAAAGCTCCTTTCAGCAAATGGACAGTGGGGACTATTGCTTGTTTTTTTTTTTTTTTTTTTTTTTTTTTTGAGCCATGAGAAGCAAACACGGAGCTCTATGTTTTCGTTTCGCCCCTAATCTTTCACGTGTTTCATATCAACCCCAGTGCAAGTAAAACTGTGATACAGCTGTAATGTTACAATGGAGCTGTCTTTCATGTGTTGTCATCATATCAACACCAGTAAAGTGCAAGCAGACCTGTGATACAGCTGCAATGTTACAATGGAGCTATCTTTCATGTGTTGTCATATCAACACCAGTAAAGTGCAAGCAGACCTGTGATACAGCTGTAATGTTACAATGGAGCTATCTTTCATGTGTTGTCATATCAACACCAGTAAAGTGCAAGCAGACCTGTGATACAGCTGCAATGTTACAATGGAGCTATCTTTCATGTGTTGTCATATCAACACCAGTAAAGTGCAAGCAGACCTGTGATACAGCTGTAATGTTACAATGGAGCTGTCTTTCATGTGTTGTCATATCAACACCAGTAAAGTGCAAGCAGACCTGTGATACAGCTGTAATGTTACAATGGAGCTATCTTTCATGTGTTGTCATATCAACACCAGTAAAGTGCAAGCAGACCTGTGATACAGCTGTAATGTTACAATGGAGCTATCTCCAAACACTACATCACACCTAAGCGGTCTTGGACGAATAGGTACGATATTACTACAGTGTTCGCACCTTATGCGGGATGCAGGCCTACGGAAAATGATAGAGGCGTACTATCTTCCGTCGCGACTGTTGCTTGTTTAGGTTTTATTGATCAATACCAACTGAGCCCGATAAAAAACATTGGAATTTAATCAATTGCTATTCATGGGCGATAACTGTTTTTTTTTTTTTTTTTTTTTTTTTTTTGTTGGGGGGGGGGGGGGGGGGGTAGTTTTGAAGGGGTGGGGTGGAGGAA
>JADBJO010001302.1:325000-327500 GCA_016801955.1 Conus betulinus
GGCAACAGTGCAGTGTCTCCTCCGGTGGGTCGCCTCCTTGCAGCTTGATACTGACTACTCCCTACGCATTACCAATGCCGAAACTTGCTGCGTGTGGACACACTGGGTGTGGTTGTGCACGGGGAATCGGAATAAGCAGTAGGAGGGAAAGGGTAGTAGCGGGGTGACATCATCATGAAATAGCCAATGCAAAATCATTCCACAGAAGGTGAGGCAGGTGAGACAGCAAATGCAAAACAGCTCCACGGCAAAGCGGTCTGGTCTTCGGCTATGCGGCACACTCACATCGACCAAAAAGCAATCTGCCCCCAAATCAGATATAAACCACATTGCCATCATTTCCAAATCACCTACCCCCTCCCGCACCCCCTTTTTTGTTGTTGTTGTTGCTTGCCAGAGCTGAGGAATATATTCAGAAGCGAAACCTGCTGGAAAACTGAAGTGGACAGGCTATGTTTATGTGATATTTGTGTAAGGATCATTGGCGTTTGCATAAACAGAGCCCGGTAATCGAGAATACATGATAATGACATTCACGGGGCCGTAGTCGGTAGTTATTCTCGAGCATCTTTTATTTATCTTATTTATTCATTTATTCATGCACTTTTGTATTTATCTACTTATTTTTTCATTTATTCATTTACTTATTTTGTGCGTGTGTGTGCATGATGTGTATATGCAAGCGTGCGTGCGTGCGTGTGTGTGTGTGTGTGTGTGTGTGTGTGTGTGTGTGTGTGTGTGTGTGTGTGTGTGTGTGTGTGTGTGTGTGTGTGTGTGTGTATTTGTGCGTGCGTGCGTGCGTGTTGTATGTGTGTGTGTGTGCGCGCGCGCGCGCGTGTGTGTGTCTGTGTCTGTGTGTGTGTTGTGACGACCGTGTGCTGTATTGCATTGTACTGCAAAAAGCTTTGCCTGGTTGTCGTGTCGCGTTGTGTCATGTGGTATCATACAGTGTGTTGTAGTATATGGGATTGAACTGCTCTGAATTCTGGTGCATCATAGTTCATTGTACTGTATTGCACTGCATTGTACTGCACTGCATTGCATTGCCTTATGCTGTGTGTGTTTTGGTGAACTGGACTGTGTTGTGTTCTGTTGTGTCGTCTTGCATTGCATCATGATGTACTTAATGTCATTGTATTGTTTTGAAGGTGATCTTGTGTGTTATGTTGTGTTGTGTCGTGGTGTACTGTGTTGTATTGTAATGTATAGTTTCGTATCACGCAGAATGATATTGCATAATAGTAATTTTCCTGCTTTTCATAACCGCCTTTTTTCATTTTCTAAACATTTTGGTTCAAGCTGGAGGGAGAGAGAGAGAGAGAGAGAGAGAGAGAGAGAGAGAGAGAGAGAGAGGGAGAGAGAGAGAGAGGAGGATTTGAGGAGAGAGAGGAGAAGAGGGGAGAGGAGAGAGGGAGGAAGGGGAGGAGGAAGAGAGAGGCAAGAAGGGAGGAAGGACAAGAAGACGGGAGAGGGGAGAGAGGAGGTAGAGAGAGAGCAAGAGAGAGAAGGAGCGAGAAAGAGAAGAGAGAAGAAGAGAGCGAGATTCAAGAAGACGGGGAGCGAGAGAGAGAGAGAGCGAGAGGAGGAGGAGAAGAGAGGAGAGGAGGAGGAGAGGAGGAGGAGAGGAGAGACGGAGGAGAGGAGAGAGAGAGAGAGAGAGAGAGAGAGAGAGAGAGAGCACGAGATTGAGAGGGAGAGAGAGGGAAGAGGGAGGGAGGAAGAGGGAAAGACAGACAGACCACACAACGGACGACCACCGACTGGCGGCGTTCATCACACCCACCCACTCCCACTCTACACCCATATGCACACACACACATACTCCCTCCACCGACACACACACCACACACACCACACACACAACACACACACACACACACAAACACACACACACACACACACAAACACACACGTATACACAGTGGCGCGCGCGCAGCGCATGCACTCTTTCACACATACGCATACACGCTTTCCAGAGTCATTTCAACTGGGCGCACCCAGGGTACTGTTTATCACACCAGTGCTTTTTACTCTGTACACAAATGATTGTTCAGGAAGTGATTCAACTTTGTACATTAAATATTCAGATGACTCAGCACTTGTGGATCTTTCCCAACTCTGATTCTGTTTACTTCAAGGAGGTTCAAAGATTTGTTGACTGGTGCGATCATAACTATCTTTACAAATATTTAGGAACTTTTATAGATAATAAGCTGAATTTTAAATCCCATGTTGAGTATGTCCACAAAAAATGTCAAACCAGATTATATTGTCTTCGCAAGCTGCGATCATTTCATGTGAATACTGACATTCTTCGGACATTTTATTCATGCTTCTTGGAATCTGTTCTAACTTTCTCATTTATGTGTTGGTATGGTGGGTTGACTGTGAAGAGCAGAAATGTGCTTGAGAAAGTGGTGAAACGTGGGAGGAAAAAATCGTGGTGAGAGACAAAAAAGTCTGAGTGAGCTATACAGGTGCCGTGTTGTTTGTAAAGCGA
>JADBJO010001302.1:337500-345000 GCA_016801955.1 Conus betulinus
ATTTCATTAAATGTACACTTTATTTACCATTCTGTGCTTTTTGAACACTTTGCTTGTGTATTCATTGTTTAAAATAGTTTGTGAATATTTTCTTGATGATTTAAGATAATTATAAAGTTTGGCATCTGGAAAATGAAGAAATAAATACTGGAATGAAAAAAAAAAAATGTCATGATATGGCCAGATCAGTTATGGAACCCGCCATGTTTCTGAACGAAAAAAAAGAGTCTAACATTCCACCCAGACACGTTTCCCCATCATCAAATCGAAACACACGACTTACGTTTTATAAACAAAAACAAAATGATGTCCTAGGTGAAACTAATACAACACATTCATGGCAACACATTCAACTATCATAACCACAACTCTGACGTAATTGTCATTATTGCCTACACTAAGACCCCCCCCCCCCCCCAACACCCTGTCCACAGAACAGAAAACCGGCGACAGTGCCAGCCTGATTCCTACGATGTCCCCTCCCACAGGACCTTCTGCCGTCAGACAACCTTCTGGCTCAGAGTGGAATGGACTCCCGGAGGAGATAGCCAGTGTGAGATAGCCAGTGTCCCTTCGGTAGACCAGTCACTTCCGTCCTCTACAAACACGTCCACTGACCAGACAGGTTCCCCATCAACTGATAAGTAGGATGGATGAGAACTGGGGGGGGGGGGGGGGGGGTGAGGATTGGACGGGGGGGGGGGGGGGGGGGGATGGTGGGATGTTCTCCAGGGGATCTGTAGGCCGGTCGGTGATGCCATCGCTAGAGAGGTGAAAACATCTTTGGTGCACACATACTTTTTTCTTTACTAAAATAACAAACATCACAATATTGTTACACAGATACACACCTATATTAAAATGTCATAACCGTTCACGGTTATTGTTATGATTTGAAGAAGGTGAGTTTAAAGTAAAGATTGGTCCTGGTCAGCTGAAAACTATAATCCACTCAAAATAGTTGAGTTTTCATGACAACTGAAGTTTCATTAAATGTACACCCCATCTACAGTTCGGTGCTTACAACACCCTGCTTGTATATTCATCGTTCAGTATAGTCTGTAAATATTTTCTTGATGGTTTAAAATATACAGCATGGCATTTAGAATATGAAAAATAAAATGAAAAAAAATAAAAGCCGGAAGAAGAAAATGTCATGATATGGCCAAATCATTTAAGGAAGCCGCCATGTTTCTTAACAACAACAGCCAAAAAAACAAAAAAAAAACAAAAAAAAGACTTACATTCCACCAACGCACACGTTCCCAGAGCAAAAACAAATGATGTCCTAGGTGAAACAAACACAAACATATTCATGATGAAAATTTACATATTGTAAGCACAACTCTGACATAACTGTCATAATCGCCAACATGAAGTACCCCCCAAACACCCTGTCCACAGAACAGAAACCGGCGACAATGCCATCTGGTTCCTGCGATGCCCCCTCCCACATCTGTAAACACTTTTTAAACGATTTGGATAGCTGTTTTCTAAATGTTCACGAACTTCAGTTGTTGAACTATTTACATTATCACTTTTCTTTAAAGGAGTGTATCTGTAATCAAAAGAAGCATTTAGGTGCTCCCAAGGAGGCATTGGAGGTACCGCAGGAAATTCTGGTATAGCAGTGACATCAATAATATTATTACAGTGTGACATATAGTCAGAAGAGTATTTTCTAATTGGTTGAATATAATTATATGTTTTTAGACCTCTTAGGAAAATCTTTACGAAATCCGTCAGTATTTCTTCAGTAACTGAATTTTCCATACAAAGACTTCTGACAATATATTTAGATACATCCAATATTCGCTTCTCATTTAGTGGTAATATATTTGTTTCTTTATGACATCTATGAGTGTTTGTCTGAACTGGGACTCCAAGAGCTAATTTCATGGCCTTACTATCCAAGCTTTGCAATCTATTCAAAAGAGAATCAGGTGCAGAGAAATACAGTTCGTGCCCACATGTCAATTTCGATCAGAGTAAACAGATGTATAGATGTAAAAGGATATTACAGACCTGACACCATGGTTGATAACATATAATTTTAAGAACGTTTAATCTTTTTCTTGTTTTATCAATCAGTTTGTCAGCATGTGCTGTGCAGTTCAGCTTAGGAGTTAAAAATACGCCTAAAACGTAATTTTTTGCTTATATTCCCGAATCTGACCATATAGCAAAAGCGAGGGTAGAATCTTTAGGTTCTCACCATTGTTAAGTAACATAAGACAGGGGGTTTTTTTTTAAAATCCAGACTCTTCTAATCCATTGTTCTTCATATAAATAGATACTTTATCCATTCCTTTTGAGGGAGGGGGGGGGGGGGGGGGGGGGGGGGGGGAGCTGATGGGATGTTCTCCTGGGGATGTGTATTGCGGTCGATGAGACCTTGGCTGGGAGAGGTGAAAACATCTTTGGTGCACACATACTTTTTTCGTTTGTTTACTAAAATAGCAAATATCACAATATTGTTACACAGGTATACACCTATATCAAAGTGTCACAACCGTTCACGGTTATTGTTATGATTTGAAGAAGGTGAGTTGAAAGCCAAGATTGGTCCAGGTAAGCTGAAAACTATAATCCACTCAAAAATAGTTGAGTTTTCATGACAACTGAAGTTTTAATTAATGTACACCTGATCTACAGTTCGGTGCCTACAACACCCTACTTGTATATTGATCGTTCAAAATGGTTTGTCAATATTTTCTTGATGATTTTAAGTATACGGTATGGCATTCAGAAGATGAAGAAATAAAATGAAAAAATTAAAGTTTGAAGAAGAAAACGTCATGATGTGACCAGTTCATTTAAGGAGAGCCGCCATGTTTCTTAACAACAACAGTAAAAAGAACCCTAAACAAAACAAAAAAAAGAAAAAAAAAAAAGAAAAGAAGACTTACATTCTACCAACTCACACGTTCCCAAAACAAAAACAAAACGAAGTCCTAGGTGAAACTAACACATTCATGTTCATCATAAAACATTCACATATTGTAAGCACAACTCTAACACAACTGTCATTATCGCCAGCACTAAGTACCCCCCCAAACACCCTGTCCACAGAACAGAAATCGGCGACAATGCCAGCCTGATTCCTACGATGTCCCCTCCCACAGGACCTTCTGCCGTCAGACAACCTTCTGGCTCAGAGTGGAATGGACTCCCGGAGGAGATAGCCAGTGTCCCTTCTGTGGAGCAGTTCACTTCCGTCCTCTACAAACACGGCCACTGACCAGACAGGTTCCCCATCAACTGATAAGTAGGATGGATGAGGATTGGGGGACGAGGACTGGGGATGAGGATTTAGGAGGGGAAATGGGATGGGGGGGGGGGGGGGGGGGGGGAGGAGGGAAGAGCCGGTCAGATGTTCTCCCGGAGATTTGTAAGGCGGCTGGAGAGGTTTTGGCTGAGGAGGTGAAAACAATCTTTGGTGCACACAAACTTTTCATTCTTCTTCTTCTTCTTCTTCTTTCTCTCTCTCTCTCTCTCTCTGTCTGTCTCTCTGCCTGTCTGTCTGTCTGTCTCTCTAAAGTCTGTATTTTCTTTGGGGACATCTCCCAGTTATATTCTTCCTCTCTCTGTCTCTCTCTTTGTCCCTCTGTCTCTATCTCTGTCTGTCTGACTGTCTGTCTGTCTGTCTGTCTGTCTGTCTGTCTGTCTGTCTGTCTGTCTGTCTCTCTCTCTCTCTCTCTCTCTCTCTCTCTCTCTCTCTCTCTCTCTCTCTGGTCTTTCTCTTCTTCGGGGACATCTCCCAGTTTATAAGCGGCATTCTCATCAACCAATTGACCTTGGCCGCTAATTCATTGTTTGACACATCTCTCGATATGTCTGTCTATTCACTGACACTTATCGGGTGATGCGATGGTGGCGTGCCATGAGAAAGAAACTTATACTGGGGTACTATATCAATTCGTGGGGGACCTCAACGTGGTAAGCGTGGGATTGTGATGCCCATGGGTGTGCAGGAGTGGGTGAATGGAGAGAAGGAGGTGGTGGTTCATGTGGGATGAGGGCGAAGATGGTAGTAGATGGTACCGAGTATACCACACACTGTGGTGGGGGACTGAAGAAGGAAGGAAGGGGGGGGGGGGGGGTTAGAGAGTTGTTAGTGGTATGTCTATTCGTTTTGTTGATTATTTTACTACTATTTTTTGTGTATAACATGCTTTCTAGTCTCCCTACGTTTCTCTTTTCCATCATCATCATCATCATCATCATCATCATCATCATCATCATCATCATCATCATCATCATGGTAATTATCGTTATAGTAGTAGTAGTAGTGCTATTGTTATTATTATTATCATTATCATTATTTATCATCATCATCATCATCATGGTAATTATCGTTAAAGTAGTAGTAGTAGTAGTAGTAGTAGTAGTAGTAGTAGTAGTAGTAGTAGTAGTAGTGCTATTGTTATTATTATTATCATTATCATTATTTATTATTATTATCATCATCATCATCATCATCATCATCATCATCATCATCATCATCACCATCATCATCATCATCATCACCATCATCATTATCAGTATTATAATGATGATGATGATGATGATGATGATGATGATGATGATGATGATGATGATGATGATGATGATGATCATTACTATTATTACTATCATTATTATCAGTACTACTATTTTCATCCTAGTTAACATATCATTCTTCACTATCATTTTGATTTTTTTCGCCAAATTATCATCATCATTATCATCCTCACCATCATCATTACTGTCATTGCTGTTGCTGTTTTTGCTATTGTTGCTGTTGTTGATACTGATGATCATTAATAACTACGTCATCTTTTTTTTTCTTTTTGTTAGGTATGTACCACCTCCTAGCTGTAAAAGCAGCGTCTCTAATCAGCCGACATGCCGGTGACAACTGTTGTCACAGAAGATGCAGACCTACGTCTGCTTGTGCGCCTTATCCTTAAGGGCCTCAGGCCAATAGGATTCTAAACTCACCCACGAACGAAAGCAAACCAACCGTTTTTTTTTTTTGTTGACCGCTAAGGCGTGAGAAGAAGGAGGTTGAAGAAACACAGCAAACAAGTTATACACCACTTAGACAGTAATCTCAAAATGTAAGTAAAGGATCCCCAAAATTCTTCAGGAAATGAATAATTACGCGATAATGATTAGACATTACGTCTTCCAGCCAACCTGCTAGTGCCAAATGCCACTCTGGAAAACATTGTCTATCTGAAACACAGGTATCATCTGCGATGTTCTGGGCTTTCGACTTTGGCTGGAAGAAAAGAGTGTTGGATTTGTTACGTAACGCTTACTTCGCGCCGCCGTTGGCAGTGTGCGTACGTTTCCTCTTTGCCCTCTGCAAGGTGATAATGGTCTGTAACACTCCAAACCCTCCCCTCCCCCACCCCCCGAACTCTCCTATGCCCCCTCCTTTACGTCTTCTGCTGCCATTCACCTCCTATCCCCCTCTCGCACACTCCCTAGTCATCCTGGTACAGGCTGATACTGATGATTGTCAAAGGTTGTTTGTATTTGGCAAATCGAGTTCATTGTAGTTTTTTGCGAGCGAGCGCGCGCGCACACGCGCACGCACTCAAGCACGCACGCACACACGCACGCACGCACGCACGCACGCACGCACGCACGCACACACACACACACACACACACACACACACACACACACACACACACACACACACACACACACACACACACACACACACACACACACACACACACACACACACAATTCATCGAGGCATGTTATCAGGGACAGCCATGCATGAATTCTTGCAGAGTACCTCTCAGTTTATTTAATTCCAAATGGTAGCAAGCAGTCTAGATATATTCCAGTAAGTAGACACAACAGTAATGGCAACAACTAAAACAAAAACCCAGTCAGCATTATAAAACAATGACAATGCAGACAGCTATTACCGCATCACGCATTGGACATGGATCTATTAAGGTCATATTATACCACAAAAGAAAGATGAGTGAAAGGGGGGGGGGGGTGGGGGGGGGGGGGGGGGGGGGGGGGTGGGGGGGGGGGGTGGGGGGGGGGGGGGGGGGGGGGGGGGGGGGGGGGGGGGGGGGGGGGGGGGGGGGGGGGGGGGGGGGGGGGGGGAATTTCAATGCATTCCATGAAACTGTTTCGATAATTTAGTTTGAAGAGTTCCAAGACAAGGTATGCTGCTGTTATGGGTTTCATCTTAATGTACTATTAAATTTTGTTTTTTGTTTTTTGTTTTACACACACACACACACACACACACACACACACACACACACACACACACACACACACACACACACACACACACACACACACACACACACACACACACACACACACTCACTCACACACACACGCACTCTCTCTCTCTCTCTCACACGCACACACGCGCGCACACACACACACACACACACACACACACACACACACACACACACACACACACACACACACACACACGAAGTCGCACGTACGCACGCACCCACGCACGCACGCATGCACGCACGCACGCACGCACACACACACACACACACACACACACACACACACACACACACACACACACACACACACACACACACACACACACAAAGTGCGAATGCCAATGAGAATGTTGAAAGCATATAGGCCATAGGCATCTTTGCACAATGGTCGTGGGAAACGGTGGTGACGTGGGTGGAGAATTGAGTGGGTAGATGATGGGAAAACAGCATGAAGTACATACATAATCATGCCTTGTAAGATACACATATACTTTCAGAGTAGATAACCTTAGCTCAGACATTGATCTCACTCATATAACATAACTAATCCTGATCACTAGCTCATCATAAACCCGATTATAAGCGTTGGAAGAACACACACCACACTTCTACAGCTCATCAGTTTAAAGAAGCTATATCTAACTGAAGACCATTATGTATTTCAAAGGCAGTGAACCTTTCTTGTCTACGCTTAAGTGAATGAAATATGTATTTTGCCACTGCAAGAGATAATTGTTTATCTACGCCATTCAAAAGAATTTCTAACAGAACATTAAGATAGAGACAAAGAAACCTGTCTCTTAAATCAGTATACAAAAGACATACATGATAATATATGTTGTTTTTTCATCCTCATCCGTGCGAATTCTTGAAACGGGATTTTCACAGATCTCTTGGTGTTATTTCTTATAGGGAGTACCCAGAAATAATGACTAATTCCGAAACCACAGTGTAAAGATCTGTATAAGACATATCTATTTTTATCCCTAATTGATGCCGTCCATTCTTGAACATACATGTCAACTAGCCTCTGTTTGAAAATGGGTAAAACACTCTTACGTCATCCACTTCCTGCCGTAGCCCAAACATAATTAAATCCGGTGCTGTCTAAAGACTTTCTCTGATCCCTGTTACTAGCACCTTATGCCCTGAACATCAAGGTTTACTTGCATAAGATAAAGCCTGTTTAGGCAATCTCCTCATGCCCATGTCTAATAATCTAAGC
>JADBJO010001302.1:352500-355000 GCA_016801955.1 Conus betulinus
TTTCCTCCTTCTTTTTTTTCACGTACAGAACTGACCTCACAGTTGACGACATTTGGGCCTTTTCATTTCCCCCTCTTTTGTGACACCCCCCTCCCCTTCCTCCCCTCCTCCCCACCCCCTTTCTGATCCAATATACGCAGGGCATTATATACGCGGCTCCCTGCTGACGACGATAATGGCTTAGCCGGCTCGCCAGTATGAGTCAGCCTTCCCCCTCCAGGGGGCGCTACCACGTCCATCTACAGGCGTTTCCCATGAATCGCTGATGCCGGCCACTTCGACACGTGCTCACCAAGGTCATAGACAGGTCGGAGGGAATCCGAGGTTAGGTCATCATGAAAGCAGCAGAGCTCGAAGAACCACAGAATTTGAGACTCTTTGAAGATGATCATTGAGGATGAAGATGGTGTTATGGAGTTTTTTCTTCTGATCAGAGATTTTTCTCAGGGTTGGGCTCTGCTTCTGTTAAAAATTTCTTTGCGTTACTAAGGCCTGAGAGTTCAAAGATAAAGGAAACAGGGTTGGATTGGTCACACGCTACGAAAGTCTCCTACCAACATCACACACACAGGCTGCACACACCAGAACTTAATGCGCCAAGGCCTTGCTTAAGGAGTCGAGTATTTATAGATTGGTGCAGGTAGATTGTTTTGAGGATTTTCTTTGTTGCCTGAAAGTGGATTCTCCTCATTTTCTGTCATATGGCCATCAAGATACAAGCCAGGTGGTTCCAAGCAGAGAGATTAAAATCAAAGGAATGGGACTATTTGGGCGCTTCAAGCTGGTGCAAAGATAGTGTCACGGGTGAGTGCAAAGGCCGGAAATGTGACGTCAACTAAGGGGAAGGTCATGTATTTGACAATTGTGATTTCATCGGTACGAATCCCTCTAAAACAAGGGGAATAATTCGCGGAGGTTTTTAAAAAAAAATCAATAATCAGCATAACATTAAATGCCGGCTCAAATTTATGGTAGTCTTGAAAACGCTTAATTTACAGATTTACAGTGTTTTAGTGCAAAATCCCCATGTGGGCACAGGCACTCGAATACAAACCAGATGTGAAAAGGAAGGTGGGACGACCTCCAACAGACATGGCGCCGGTACATGGATTGTGAAGGGAAGACAGCCGGAACGACATGAGCCCAGCTGAAGAGGTCTGCCCAGAACCCAGTCTGCTGGAGGAGCGTTACCGCAACTCATGGGTCTCTCACCGGATTAAGTCAACCAGACACGAGAGATACCGACACCTAAAACACTGCTTAAGAAACATTTACAGACATATATCGACATCTATAACACTATTTAGGAAACATTCACAGAGATATATCGACACCTTTAACACTGTTTAGGAAACATTCACAGAGATATATCGACACCTTTAACACTGTTTAGGAAAACATTCACAGAGATATACCGATACCTTTAACACTGTTTAGGAAATATTTACAGACACACATCGACACCTGTAACACTGTTAAGGAAACATTCACAGCGATATAAACACATAAAGCACTGTTTAGGAAACATTCACAGGGACATATCCATTCAGTGTACGAAACTCAACTGTTTGGTTCCCGGTTTCCCATTTAAGCCTATAGTGCACCCAACCCTTCGTGGGAGCCGACCTGAACCGATAATCCCACAAAGAAATGCCTCTGACGGGGATCGAACCCACGACTTCCCACTTGCTTGTCTGCGACGATAACCACATGGCCACAGCAGCTGGTCAGCGAGACAAACTCATCTTTCGTGACTGAGCACACTGTATTAGTGGTCACTACTGTCTGATTTTTTTTTCTTCCTGTTGTTATTGCTCTAGTGTCTGTGCTTTTCTTTTATTAGTTTTCAGCGAGGATAAACAGTTATTTTTTTCAGTGTTAGATGTGTTTGTGAGCATTTGTTTGTTTGTGTATTTGTTTGCCTTTGGAGAAAGGGGGAGTGGGAGAGTTCCTAATAAGTCTAAGCTTGTTGAATTTCACGATGTTGACCCATAATATGGAAGAGCTGATGTCGTACTCCAAACCATTCATTCGTTTTCAGTCCAAGCGAACCTCATCACGGCACCAGCTTTTTCGGAGGTGAGGTTGATGAGGAAAGTAAAAGTCTAGAAGAATGCTAGTGTACAGTTTGAAGTCCATTCCAATCGCCCGCCTGCCAAATTCTATGACCTTCGTTGAATATTAAGCTACCACTAATACTCAATAAGCATATTGAGAATGTTCCGTTTATTCATAAAAAAAAAAAAAAACACCTTTACCGTAGATCCACTGACTGACAGCCGGAAGAACGGCATTTCATTTCTCTCACCCTCACTCGCACTTCACCTGAATTTGCATTCACATTCTGTGATAGTCTGAGAATCCCGATCGCTTCATGGACCAGTCACATGACGTCACAATACGTGGTGCTTAGGAGAACATGATGATGACCGCAGATCATTTAAAATTGCCTTTTGACCTCTCATCCTTGCAGACAACATTTATCTTGTTTTCATCTAAC
>JADBJO010001302.1:360000-368669 GCA_016801955.1 Conus betulinus
ACGCGTCGAACGTGTGTGCAGCGGCGTCATCTCAACATCTGTGCTGTGCTCAACATCCGACGCAACGCCTGACTTACGGCAAGTCATTTTAAATCTTTGCTGCCGAATATCCTCCCTTGAAAAAGCAGTGGAGTTTCAAAACGGCATAATTCAGAACATCGCCAAGCCGAAAGTTTATGACGACCACGGAAACTCAAACCGACCCCTGCCCTCCAGCTGGACCCACCTACGCTGAAGTGGCGGGAAGTCGATTGTGTCGTCAGGCGTTGCGAGTCATCCTGCACAGCACAAGACGTCTGCTGCAAAAAAATATCGAAGAAAAGGTGGGACTAACAAAAAGGTGTCCTGCCCTAGCCTTTCGAAGACAAATGACGCCAAACCTTCCAAGGCTGACCAGTCAAGAGATGACGTCAAGTACAAATCTCGTCATCTTGTGGATTCCAAAAAGAAATCGAATACTAGTTCCGATCTACCGAATGTTCTTATTCTTCACGACTCTGTTATGAACGGAGTACAAGAAACACGCCTTGGTCGATCTTATCATTTCAAACCTTCAAAACAACGAAGCAACACTTTGAAAATAACTCAAGATCACTTGCAGGAGATAGCTACAAAAGAACCTCATCTTGATGCTGTGGTTATCCACTGTGGGATTAACGACTTGAAGACAACGGAGCCAAATAAGCTGTGCAACACCTTTGTTAAGTCACTTAAAGACGCATCAAGAAAGAATCCTAACACCAGATTCGTCGTCAGCAAAGTTCCCACAGTGAAAGACCTGAAGATGGAGGTAAATCGGCAGTTATTTAATGCCATCCTCACCTCCGAGCTGTTCGACGTGAACAACATCACGCTCGTCGATCATCATAACATAAGGCCTTACCATCTCAAGGACAACTGCCACCTGTCACAGAGGGGGACCAGTCTGCTGGCAGGGAACGTGGGGCGACACGTCAGGGATCTTCTGTGGGAAACGCCCAGGAAGCCAGCCCGCTATGCCCGACCCTTTCTACGTCCACCCTACCCCGACCGCAGCTGGTTCAACCCATTTGACGTCCTAGGAGACTGGCCAGTATTCTAAGAATTGTCACATACGTCTGCACACTTGCGAATTCACTTACCTCCGTGCCCTTAGACTGCGTTGCGCGCAAATAACTGCTGTGATTTTTGTCGGCTAATTTTTGACTGCACATGCATTTTTTTCCCCCCCTTAGATAATAGGACGTTATCATTACGTTATTATTATTTTATTTCCTGTTAACTTATCAGATTGTGAAAGATTTAGTTGATGTCCGCGCGGAAAGTAACTTCAGCGTATTCCAGTGGAACTGTCGCTCCATCAGTACGAACTTGGATCACCTCGTGCAACACCTGGCGCACCATGAATACCAACTTTTAGCTCTTCAGTCTCTAAACGTTAAAAGAGACAAGTTGCCTAAATAAAAAAAAAACTATATTTTCCCCCTATACATCAGAAGATAGATACCGATGGGAAAATCAGTACAGCTATATATATTCATGAAGGGGTAAAGTACACTTCATGCCCTAACCCTATTCCACCCAAATATTCCCAATCTTAATTCTTGTGCCGTGACAGTTCAGTTGAACTCTTCACTCTTAACTGTCATATCTGTTTACCTACCAAGGGTCCAAATGATTTTAACACAGAGTGGATTCGAACACTTCAGACGGACCAAGGTAAAAAATTTCTCATTGCAGGAGATTTCAATGCACATTCACCATTTTGGGAGAAGGACTGTCAATCAATTACAAGTAATCGTTTCGTGAAAAACATTGTTGATGCTTCCTTCTATCTCCTTAATGATGGTCGAATAACTCGTATTCCTGATAATCCTAGTCATAGAGCGAGTGCCATTGATCTAACTTTAGTGTCCCCAGATGTGGCACCGGTCTGCAGCTGGAATACACTTGATGACAACCTACATAGTGATCATTTACCTATTGTCACTTGTTTTGAAACTAAAAAAATCTCAATCAACAGATACAACCAAGGACAAAGTACCCAAGTATAACTATAGACTTGCAAATTGGGATAAATTTTCAAGTTTACTATCTACATTTGAAGTTAATGACGCAAACAACAAAGATGTCAATACCTTATATACTTTATTTACAAATGCAGTCCTAGATGCTGCAAATGAATCTATCCCGCGGTGCAAGTCAGTAAGATCTCACAAGCATTCGGGTAATATTTGGTGGAATCAAGCTTGTGAAGAAGCAAAGGAGGAAAAGATAACAAAATTTAGAATGTATTTAAGAGATAAGTCTGTCCCAAATCTTTTAGAGATGAAAAAAGCAAAAAACAAAGCCAATATGGTTAATGCACAAGCAAAAAGGCAATATTGGTCTAATTTTTTGCATAAATGAAAATATCAAATCACAAGGACATGCAAAAAGTCTGGGAAAAATTAAAAACTATGAAGAATGGAATTAACTTGCCACAGTGTCCTATCAATTGGACAACTCAGATATACCTACAAATCTAGAAAAAGCTGAAGAATTTGCTGAAATGTTTGCAAATTATAGTAGAATACTGGACTCTCAGAGAAAGACAGGAGATATAGAGAAAATCAAGAAAAAAAAATAGAACACATAGAGAAACAAATAATATAAATGAATCGTATATAAATGCTGATATAACATTGTACGAAGTAAAAGAATGTATTTCAAAGTCTTAAGAAGAAAACATCCGTTGGTTTAGACGGAATCTCAAATGAAATGCTGGGACACTTGCCAGATAATGTTATAGAATTTCTTCGTTTTCTTCTACAGAAATGCTGGTCTGATGGTAATATCCCTCTCGTCTGGAAGCACTCAATCATTATTCCAATACACAAACAAGGAAAGCCCAGAGCAGATAAAAACAGCTATCGTCCAATCGCCTTAACATCCCACACATGCAAACTAATGGAAAAGATTGTTTTAAATAGACTAGTTCATTACTGCGAAAAAAAATATAAAGTAATACCTGTCAACCAAGCTGGCTTTCGAAAAGGCAGATCTACAACTGAACATCTCGTTAAATTAACAACTCAAGTAAAGCAGCAGTTCGCAAGGCGAAAAAAATATACTAGCGACATTTTTTGATGTCCGAAAAGCATACGATCAAGTTTGGCACACTCGCCTTCTCTGTAAACTTAAACACATAGGCATAACAGGTAACACGTACAATTACATTGCCAGCTTTCTATCTAATAGGTTTATACAGGTAAGCTTGGAAATTCATATTCAAACCCCAGACAGGTAAGTATGGGGTCTGCCTCAAGGATCGGTTATTTCTCCATTTTGTTTAACATCCTTTTAGCTGATCTTCCGAAAGACTTGTCCAAAGATACCACTTTAGCTCAATTTTGCTGATGATATTTGTTTGTGGATGAAGGTGTCAATGAAAACGTAAAACTCCAGTCAGGGCTTTGAACTATACAAAGAAAGTGTATCAACGTGAACTTAATAAAATCAACAACTTTATGATAGAAAATGGACTAACATTATCATTGGAAAAAAAAAAAAAAAAAATGATGCTGTTTAATTCAGGCTATGACCCTAAAAAATTACCTGAATTCACGATTAATGGTGCAGTCATAAAATATATACACAAATTGTCAAATTTCTTGGCGTCTACCTCACTTCAAAACTTTCGTGGAATTACCACATCGATTACATAACAACAAAGCAAAGCTAGAAAAAGTCTTAACTTTTTGAAGGTAATAAGCAGACAGCACTGGGGACACAGGACACAAAGGCACTAATATCTCTCGCTACCTCCTTGTACGTACGTTCACGGCTGACGTATGGCCAGGAGGTTTTTTTTCAGCGCTCCAGCGCACTTGTTAAAGAAACTGCAGAGCATAGATTCCAAAGCTTACAAACTTGCTCTGGGTGTACCAATACACGCGTCAATTTTAGGAACTTACACAGAAGCAGGTATTCTACCCCTCAATGAACAAAGAAAAGCCTCAGCTCAGCGAAATTATCCTTAAAACTTCTGCTTATGAAACATTTTCACAAAAAGAAACAAATCTTAATTCAGAACCGACTTTGCAAAAAGAGCTAGAACAATACAGTCATTGAAGTCCATTAACACATTTGCCTCAGATATTATCTGTAATACAGAGCTGAACGGAAAAAAATGTTGCAATTAAACCTTCATTTTCTCCACTTCCAGAATGGGAACAAAATCAACCAATATTTGACATTAATCACACAGATTTATCCAAAAACCATTCTCCTAATCTATTAAATGTTTAGTAGTTGATTCCCACTTGGAAAGTAAGTATACAGACTACCTAAAGATATATACCGATGGATCAGTTCTTGATGATGGAAATACTGGTGCAGCTTTTGTAATACCCTCATTAAAAACAAAAAAAAAACGATACTACATTGGTAAACATTATTCCATTTTTACTGCTGAACTTGTAGCCATACTTATGGCATTAAATTACATTGTAGATCTTTCGACGGATACATGCAATATCTTATTTTGTGTGGATTCAAAGTCTGTTACACAAGCCATTAAATCCCGAGGCATAAAAAAACGACTAGAAATGACTATTGAATAAAACATATTATTCATGAGTTGTCTCTAAAGGGTACCAGTATTACCTTTTGCTGGATTCCTTCTCACTCCGGAATCACTCCAAACGAGTGGGCAGATCATGCGGCTAAAAGGGCAGCAAAAATATAGAAGATCACAGCTTCTCGACATTCGACTAGATCTGCATGAATTTAACCAGCGCATAGAAAAAGTGTCTCAAAATCAGGTTGCTGAACTGCACAAAAAAACAAATAGTCAGTATTACCAGCACTGTGTACAAGTAAAGAATGCAGCAAATCCGAAATCCTTTTTAAAACAATTTATCTGTAATGCATTCCAGACATGTTACTAGTTTGATGTATAGGTTCCGATTAAATGCTTTTAGAACAAAGTATTCTAAAAATATACATTGCATATGTGGCAAACAAATTACTGTAAACCACTTACTTCTTCACTGCCCAGGAGTTAGGCACTTTGTTCCTAAGATAAAGTTAGCAGATCAGTTGTCAGCCAGTGCACCATTATCCACTGAAAACATTTTAAAGAGTTACGATTATATGATATATATGATTATCCCCCCACCCCCTCCCTCCTACTCCCGTCCTCTATTCCGTCCTCCTTTCCACCCTGATGCCCCCATTCCCACCCGCAAACCCTTCTCCTCCCCCACCCCTCCCCCTGCATTATTTTCCAGTCCTACTAAAACTTGTTTCATTTGATATACTTTAATTCCTCCGATCAACATACACTAAAGGCTAGAAAAAAAACGACCAGGATAAAGTAAATTTACCTATCTTACCACCCATCCCAACCTTCCCTCTTGTCCCTAACACACTCTCTCTCTCTCTCTCTCTCTCTCTCTCTCTCTCTCTCTCTCTCTCTCTCTCTCTCTCTCTCTCTCTCTCTCGCACACAGAGGCACAGGCACATACACAACGCATACACACTCATACGCACGCTCTCTCTCTCTCTCTCTCTCTCTCTCTCTCTCTCTCTCTCTCTCTCTCTCTCTCTCACACACACACACACACACACACACACACTTTTTTTTTTCCGTCTAATAACACTTATAGTGAATAGACGTTAAACTAAAGAACTAACTAACAACACACACACACACACACACACACACACACACACACACACACACACACCACACACACACACACACACACACACACACACACTCACACACACACACACACACACACACACACACACACACACACACTCTCTCTCTCTCTCTCTCACCACACACACACACACACACACACACACACACACACACACACACACACACACACACACACACACACACACACACACGCTTAGTCAGGTGCACACGCGTACACAAAAACACCACAAAAATAAGAAAAACAAAAACGGTCAACCCAAGAAAGAAAGAAAGAAAAACCAGCCTGCCGTGGCGAAGTGGATAGCGTCGTGGACTCCGGGTTGGGAGGTCGTGGGTTCGATTCCCATTGGAGTCATGTGGGATTTTTCTGCTCCGACCGGCTCCTACCCAAAGTTGAGTTTGCTACGGGGCTCAGTTGGGAAGACTGGACCACACAGTCGAAGTTCATCCACAATGAATGCGTCTCAGAGAGAGTGTTGCTCGAATTTCCTGACCAACACTGCAGGTGTCTGTATCTCTCGGGCCTGGTTGACGCCGGGATATATCATGAAAGGATGCGTAGAGAACAGCCTTGTCATGCAGTCTCAAACCGGAATGGAAATCTGTGGCATCGTCTTGATCATCCTTATTATATCATCGATCAGCATGAAAAAAAGTCTCAAATTCATTTGCCCTTCATGTCCTGCTCTCATGACAACCTTAGTTTCGATGTCCTCTCCGCGTCTGTGGCCTTGGTTTGATTCTGTCGGGGTCACCGATATTGGCGAGTCCATGGGGGCTGTCGTTGGACGGACGTGGTGGTACCATCCAGAGGGAGAGCTCACTCACGCCGGCTGCGCGACTAAGTCAAGTCAAGTCAAGTCAAGTCAAGTAAACTTTATTATCTCAATTTGAGAAATTAATTTGTGGGTCACACACATTCACAGCAAATAAACAATAATTTAGCCACATTACCCATTTTCTACATATGACATACATTCATATAGAGGAATTTGGATTTCAATTAAACATCTCGGTTCATGAAATCAATGGACAGGGGAATAAAACTTTGTTTAAATCTGACACTTCTGCATTTAACCGATCGATATCTTCGTCCTGACTGAAGAAGGTCATACTGATTTGCAAGAACGTGGGTCTGGTCACACGTAATCTTCTTCGCTTTACAAACAACACGGCACTGTATAGCTCACTCAGACTTTTTTGTCTCTCACCAACGATTTTTCCTCCCACGTTCACCACTTTCTCAAGCACATTTCTGCTCTTCACAGTCAAACCACCATACCAACACATAAATGAGAAAGTTAGAACAGATTCCAAGAAGCATGAATAAAATGTCCGAAGAATGTCGGTATTCACATGAAATGATCGCAGCTTGCGAAGACAATATAATCTGGTTTGACATTTTTTGTGGACATACTCAACATGGGATTTAAAATTCAGCTTATTATCTATAAAAGTTCCTAAATATTTGTATGATTCAACACGTTCTACTTCAGCACCTTTGATAAAAAGTGGTGGTACAGCTTTTGGATTCTTTCTAAAATCAATCAACATTTCTTTCGTTTTTGTTACATTCAGATCAAGATAGTTATGATCGCACCAGTCAACAAATCTTTGAACCTCCTTGAAGTAAACAGAATCAGAGTTGGAAAGATCCACAAGTGCTGAGTCATCTGAATATTTAATGTACAAAGTTGAATCACTTCCTGAACAATCATTTGTGTACAGAGTAAAAAGCACTGGTAATAAAACAGTACCCTGGGGTGCGCCAGTTGAAATGACTCTGGAAGACGAAACGACACTTTGATATCGAACAGACTGTGTCCTCTGTGTAAGAAAATCAATTATCCAAAGAATGAGCTTGTTACCCACATTTATGTTAATGAGTTTCTTTGCCATCAGATGTGGTTGTATGGTGTTGAATGCTGATGAGAAATCAATAAAGAGAATGCGTACAAAGGAGGCAGGTTTTTCGAGGTGTGAAAAAGCATGATGGAGAAGTGTGAGTGTGGCATCATCTGTTGATCTGTTCTGTTGGTATGCGAACTGAAACGGGTCTTGGTACTGTGTAGTATCTTTTAAAACATAACCGAGGACAATTCTTTCAAGACATTTCATTGCAACAGATGTGAGGGCAACTGGTCGGTAATCATTTAAACAGCTTGGATTGCGTTTTTTGGGAACACAGGACATACAGTGGCATTTTTCCATAAAACAGGAATTATACATTCTCTAAGTGACCAGGTAAAACAAACGACTGTAAACATAGGAGAGCTGAGAAGCACACACCTTCAACAATTTTCCACAGATATTATCAGGGCCCATTGCCTTTCTCACATTTAAACGTTTGAAAAAAAAAACTGAACATCATTTTCCTCAATCACAACAGAATCACTTCCATCAACATCGTTTTTAACACATTGCTTTGGAGTTCTTCCTTCACTTCCTGTAATTCTTTACTAAAATCTTTATCATCAAATCTACAGTAAAAATCGTTCAGCTTTTCTGCAAATTGCTTCTCTGTTCTTTTGCTGTTTTTTTGTTACTATATTTTGGTTTGAACATTTTCCTGAACCTGATAAAACCTTTATTCCTTTCCATGCATCTCGCATATTTCCATTCTGGAACATGTTTTCAACTTTTCTCTTGTAAGCTCTCTTTGATTCTTCAATCTCCGTTTGCAGTTTCTTTTGTACAACCTTACGATCGCTTTTATTGCCTGATTGAAAAAGCTCTTTTTTTTTCTCATTTAGAGTTATTTTCAGAGATTTTGTAACCCAAGGTTTGTTGTTGGGAAATATTTTGATAGTTTAGTATTCATCAACACTTTCTTGTGTCCAACACTGCACTTGCTTTTTAGTGATAGGTTGGTTTTCACTTTTGGTCTGTATAGCTGGCAAGAGTTTATGAATGGCATGGTGATCAGAACTGACCAAACAGGGGGGAGCTGAACACACTTGTATGCAGATGGTATATT